>PVLC010002718.1:11739-54066 GCA_004027655.1 Graphiurus murinus
GCAGTACTGGGGATTGAACTCAGAGGCATTCTACCTCCGAGCTATACCCCCAGCCCTATTTTTTATTCTTTATTTTGAAACCGAGTCTCACTAAGTTGCGGAGTGCCTCACTAGGTAGCTGAGGCTGGCCGCGAACCCGGATCCTCCGGTCTCAGCCTCCCGAATGCTGGGATTACAAGCGTGCGCCACCACGCCCGGCGTGTTCCCAATTTTCACTGATCAATTTTGTTCTTTCTTCTGGTCCTTAGAGATTAGGTCTGATCTCATTTTTTTTTACCATGGCTCTATCTTATTTTATGGCTATGTGTTTTGGGTAGGGTGAGTGTGAGGGTGTGTGTAGGTATGTGAAGGTGTGTGTGTGTGTTAATTTAAAGCTTAAGCTTATAATGCTTATTGACCATCACAGATTACTTTTTCTAAGCATTTTTGAAGGCCAATTCTTTTAGAAAACATAACTATCTTATTTTCTAAACCATCATTCATTAAATCTTTCTAATGCCTTCACTAGCACTTTCTGTTTATTATAGTGAGCATCTGATTAAAAGTTCTTTGAACTTTCTAAGAATGTTCTAACTCTGATCTTTAGCAACTTATGAATTCCTATCATCATCAGGTCTTCTCGAATAAGCTATATGTTGCCCAACACAACAGACTTAATATGTACAAAAGTGAGCTCATGATATTTATAGCCTGTTAACCAAATGTGCTCTTCTCTTAGTCTTCTAAACATTAGTAAAGGACAAGTCTATTTCTTTTCTCCCTAGTGGCCATAGTATAAACTCTTGGAGTTGACTTCAACTCTTTCTTCTCTTATAGCCCATGGTTGTTTAATCAGCAAGTTGTATTAGCTCTGTCTTCAAATATATTTATGGCTTTACTACCTCTAAACCCTAACCCTAACCCTAATTAGTTACCAATTGATCTAACCCACCATCTTTCTTTACTTGTGTTACTGAAATATCTCCTCACTGTTTTCCTTGATTCTACTCTTATCCCCTCCAATTTTAACATAAGACCCAAATGAATACTATTGAATTATGACTTGAGTCATGTAATCTCTATATGTAAGACTATCCAATGGCTTCTCATTTCACTCTGAATAAACATCCATATTCTTTCGATGACTTTGAAAGTAATATATGCATACCCATGTTCATAGGAGCCTAATTCGCAATAGCCAAATTATGGAACCAACCTAGGTGTCCATCAACAGATGGATTACAAAATTATGGGAAATACAATTGAATTCTACTCAGCAATAAAGAAGAATAAAATTATGTCATTTGCAAGAAAATGGGAGGACCTGGAGAATATTACATTAAGTGAGATTTAGCCAGTCACAGAAAGTGAAGGATCATATGTTTTCTCTAAAATGCACAAGCTAGGGAGTAATTGGGATACCAGTGGGACTCCAGATAATGGAGGAAAAACCTCAGTGGAGCAAGGGAGGTGGTCTAGGGGAAGAGGAGGGGAGGAGGAAGATTGAGGTTCATTAATGGAAATACTACAATATATCAATGTTAATCTCAGTACTCTGTATTGGGAAGGAGGGATGGGAAGGTGGGGGGGCAGTAAGTGCTGTGTGCATGTATTTTACTATCAACATGATTTACATTATGATGTGAGACTATAATGCATAAAAAAAAGCATATTAAAAAAAAAGTCCTACATGATCTCATTCTCTGTTACTTTTGCCTACTGTTCTCTGGCCTAACTTTATTCCAGACACATTTGTGGATCTCTCATGCCAAGTACAGTCACATTGCCTGAAATATTTTTTGCCCAGATATTGTCATGTCTTACTCCTTTAGGTCATAATTCGAATGCCTGCTTTTTAGTAAATTCTTCTGAGGGTTTTCTATATAAAGTTGTTACTTCATTATCCTCAATACTCTCTGTTCATGCTTTATTTTTCTCCTTAGCATTCTATATTATTCACAGTATTCTTATTTCTTGTTTATTACCTGGACTACCCAATATGAACTCCATTAAAGAAGGAGAATTCTGTCTGTTTTATGTGCTGCTTTGTTTTGGCCTAGCACTGAGTTGATGCTCAGTTAATGTTAGTTGAGAAAATGAATACTGAACAAACCATCAGCAAAGAGTACAGGGCATAATCTTAACTAGTTGATTATTTTAACCTGAAGAAATCCTAGTGTGGGCAAGCTAGGTGTCTTTTCTCTATTAATTCATTTAATTCAGTAAGTACATTACTGAAAATTCTATTCTTTAAAAGGCCACTCCTTTGGGGAAATAAGAAAGAGTTACTTTTTATCCAATCTCTTTTAGCATTACTTGTACCAAGATTGTCTTGGTGCATTAAACAGCTTAAATTTAAATTCAAGATGTGGCTGGAAAAAGTACATTAAATCTGTGTCAAAAGACATTTATGCAAATAATTATATGATGAATTATGAATGGATGTGGTGAAATCATAATTCTATCCATAAAAATAGCATTTGCTAAAATAAAAGGCCATTATGAAAGTATTGTTGATCCTCTTCTTAACCATGGTGATGCATGCAATAGTATTCTGTTTGGCTATAAAAGATCCTTTTTTCAGACATTTGCCTGAAAAGACCATTTGTCTTTCATTTTGTCCACAGATGTTCTGTTCAAACTTCATTCCCCTCTCTTTCGGTGGAGAAGTGTGGGGGGAGGGTAATTTGGGTCATTCTTATCCTGAAATTTTCAGAAGCACTTACTTTAATTGTAGAAGAAAATGACAGTTTCTGTGTTACGTTTTGAAAGCTCAGCTACTATTAAATTCTCCTCAAGTTGCAAATTGCCACACTTATGGAAAAATTTGCAATCAAAATACTCTCTTGTTGCAATATAGCAACTTTCTCTTACTTTAATTTTCTGCAAAGTTCCAAGACTTCTTCAGTGACTAGTCAAACTAATAGTTTATTTCTTCTACATAAGAAAAGAAGGTACTTAGCAATTTGAAACACTTGGGATACATGACAGCTTCTTCTACATATTTAATTTTTAAAATAAACAAATAAAATATTTTGAGATTTAAAGTATTTTATAAAAATAGTTCCTCTTACTGTCTAATTATTGCATGTCAGCAGAAAAAAAGGGTAAATATGAGCAAGTGGGATATGGTGCTAATGGGACTAAATATTAAGTCAAGAAATCTTTCATTTATAAGAAAGAACAGCCTGAAACTTAACAATTTTGCTCTTGGTGGTGGTGGCCTTTCCCATCTGATACATGTAAGAAAAAGTTGGAGCAGAGGGTGAGACATGCGACACTGTATATAGAGTAGGAAGTTAAGGGGTCTCTTAGTAAAATTAACCTGAATTTTTGCTGAATGAAAATGGCTCAGAACTCAGTAAAAATAAGCATGCTTTAAAAACATAAACTAATCAATAGTATTCAGATAAGAATAAGAAAACAATACTTAGGAGGAATTAAGAGAAGGTCAGTCAAACTATTTAGGTTAGGCAGAGTCAATGTTTTATCAAAAAACCGTCATGCATAGCAGCTTCTGTAGTAAAGCGATGATTGAATCTTGTACAGGATTTCATCTTATGTGAATGTCTTCTTGTGCAGTGGTAAGGTAGGAAGAAGAGAAGTGATTAATTGGTGAATATTTGGGAAGGCTAACAGGAATCACTATCCTTGCAAGACAGGGATTGTCATCTTTAGGGCATAATAACTATTATTTACTGATGGCTTATTATGTATCCAGCACAGTATTAGGTACTATATAAGTTATCAATTTTAATCCAAACAATAAATATGTAAAGTGCTTATCATTAAATTATTTTAAGGAAGAGAAGACTGAGGCATAGAATGCATAAACATCTTGCTCAGGATCATACAAGTACAGACAAAGTATGAATTTAAACCCCTTTGAGGGGGTCTGCCAACTCCCAAATCTATGCTTCTAAATCTACATGCACTATTGCTTCCCAAGTATTTTGTAGCCATAGTAATAATGTGAGAAAGAAAAAACAATGCTTCTGACATGAGACATCCATTTAAACCTTTCATGTAATGCAAGTACATTGCTATGTGGAAAGAAAGGATTCTACAAAACAGAAAGGTATCAGTAAGGGTAACACTTAATGGAGATAATTCAAACCAGTAATATCTTATTAATCTGTATTTTTATGCTTTATCAATTTTATTTAAGTTATAAAATTATATTGCTCTGTGGGTTAGAAGAGAATATTTGCAGGGCTGTGGGTGTATGTGTGTGTGTGTGTGCGCGCCTGCGCGTGCATGCATTTGCAATCACTTATATCTGAATGGAAGAAGCTCATGTCAACATCTTAATTCTGCTAATCAGATAGAAACTTAGGCACAGAAAAGTTGTAAGGGTTAGCCAAATCAGACAAAGATGGGACTGCAATCATATTTTCTTCCAATCCTATTAAAAGTGTTAACTGAATTCAATACAATTAAAATATTCTATGAGCCAGAAGCAGTGGTGAATGCCTGTAATCCCAATACTTGGAAGGCTGAGACAGGAGGATCACAGGTTCAAGACCAGCATGTAGCAACTCAGTGAGACCCTTTTTCAAAATAAAAAATGAGAAGGGCTGGGAGTGTAGCTCAGAGTAGAGTGCCTCTGTTCCAATCTCTAGTACTACCAAAGCAACAACAACAACAAAATCCAAAAGCAAACAAAAACTCAAAATAACCCTATGTCAATACTTAAGAGAAAATAATAGTTCCCAACAAGGCAAGCCTGCCTTCTCATTAATTCTTTACACTGGAGGAATCTTTTGGAACTGATTAATTGTTATGTGATTCTTCACTCAATACACTTGATACACTCCTGATTACAAAGCAATTCTTTGAAACTACTATTTCAATTTCTCATGATGTGGTTTTTACCTAGTTTCTGTGAGGGTATAAACCATCTGCTTTGGTCACCACTCTATACTGAGCTCCAGGCATAGTATCTGACATACAATTATCTGTTGAAAACATGAGTGAAATAGTTACTGAGCACCTATGTGTGTGGGACACAGGTATGTACTATGAGTTATGGGATCTCATGTGCAATCTGTCAGTACATCCTATCCATTTACCTTCAGAAGATATCCAGATTCTAATCTCTCTTTATCAGTTTCACTTTAGCATTCAGGGTTAAGCCATGCTTATCTGAAAGAATCTTATCTTGTCTCCAGACTTGTCCACCAACTCCTGACCCTTCACTCTATTCTCAACCAACCAACTGAAGTGATACACTCAGAATGCTTAGTTTTCATTAAGAAAAAAATGCATAGCATCAGTGGAGCAATACTGTGGTAGAAATCAGGAGATCTGACTTTTCCATATTCCAGTCCTTATTCTAGCTCTCTGACTGTGGTCAATAAACTGAAACTACTCTTGACCTTAATTTCCTCACCTGCAAAACTAGGAATTGAACCAGAGGTTGTTAGAATGTCTCAGAGAGCACTAAAACTTTATGTGATCCTCATTTAAAAATGAAAAGGAAAACCAGCTAATTAGTCACCAATGTAAATCTAATTAGTGATGTCTTAGGAATAATGTATACCTGTAATCAGTGTCAGTTTTAATACTGAATGCTAGATTATTCTTTGAAAAGCACTTCGTTTATGTTTAAGCTCTACCATATATGGAAATAACCTATCACCAGTCATATTAGGTACAGCTATTTTTGGGTATCTGATTGATGTGTACAATTAACATAGATTTTGCACTTGAGAGAGAGGCAGAAAGTTTCTAATACGTGCAAAGCAGAACTAGGGCAGCTCTTGCTCCTGACACTTCTGTCTGACAGAAAACGTTGACATCTGGGTAGCAGAGAAATCAGGGTAGGCTTGCAGTGTTTTGTGTCAACGAAAAGTTTATAACCAGAAAAAAGAGAGAAAACAGACTGCGACCTGCAGGCTAATGAATGACAAGGAATAAATTACATGTAAAAGAAATAGAGAAATAAATAATATAAAAATAATTCTTCCTAATAAAGAATATATAAAACTCAAGATTCTTAGATGAAGTCACTATTATGGTATGATGATTTCTATAAACAATGATGTGATTGAATCATAGGCATTGAAAAACGTTTCTGGCTATTGACTTAATGGTTTTATTTGGAAAATAATCTGAAACCAGAATCCTTTCTGGTTGCTTTTATTTATTTATTTATTTTTTGCGGGACTGGGGATTGAACCCAGGGGCATTCTAACTCTGAGATACACCTCCAGTCCTATTTTTTATTCTGTATTTTGAAACAGGGTCTCACTAAGTTGCGGAGGGCCTCATAAGTAGCTGAGGCTGGCTACGAACCCAGATCCTCCAGTCTCAGCCTCCCAAGTACTGGTATTACAAGCATGTGCCACCATGCCCAGCTACTTTTATTTTTAAGTTTCTCTGAAAATAATGCACATAATTTCTCATCATGACTTAATACTGAGTAAGCATACTTTCTTATAAGAATGCTAGCATTTATCTAAATAACTTTGTGGCTAAGAGTATGTTTATATCAAACTCTTATTCTAAGGTTTTTGGTCTTACATGGTAGACAAACTTGGTAAAGTTTTCATGATCTGGAGATTTTTTTCTTAATAGAAACATTTTCCAAAGAGAATACTACATAAAAACAAAAGTTAAACTTAAAAGTTCTAAAATTCACTATATGCAATTCATTTTATAATAAAGTAATTGAGATTTATATGTCATGCTAGGCATAGTAGCTCTTGCTTGTAATCCCAGTACTTGAGGGGTGGAGGTAGGAGGATCACAGGTTCAACATCAACCTCAGAAACATAGTGAGACTCTCAGCAAACTGGTGAAACCCAGTTTCAAAACAAGAAATAAAAAAGGGTTGGGGGTGTAGCTCAGAAGTGGAATGCCTCTGGGTTCAATTCCCAGTACAAAAAAAGGGGAGATTTACTATGCCATACTCTTCTTTCTCTTCCATACTGAACCATATATGTATAGTAAAACATGATGTTAAGACCAAAAAGGCTAAATAAGTAGTTTTATCTAAAAGAAGGGAAAAGCTGGGCATGGTGGCACATGCTTGTAATCCCAGTTCTTGGGAAGCTGAGACTGGAGGATCGCAGGTTTGTGGCCAGCCTCAGCTACTTAGTGAGGCTCTCCACAACTTAGTGAGACCCTCTTTCAAAATAAAGAATAAAAAAAATAGGACTAGGGGTGTAGCTCGGTGGTAGAATGCCCTTGGGTTCAATTCCTAGTACCCTCCCCCCCCAAAAAAAAAACTAAAAGGAGGGGGAAAAAAAGAGCTTGATGGAAAGATTTTTAAACTTCTGTGTTTGCAGCAGGAATCAAATCATCATTGTGCTGTCAATTTAGATGACATTTTCCATAGTCCTCTACACAGTGCTATGTTCATCTTGTGAATAAGAATTGGGCAAAAGAAAGAAAGCAATTTATGTAAGCTCAGATATGAAAAATTAGATTTCTAGAGAGCCTAATGTTTGCTACTTCTCTAGAACCAGCTGACTCAAATGCACTTGGATTATATTTTGCTTCTTCTCACCCTACCAGTGAGGACATTTTGGTAATATGGTTTGAGGAAGGATCCTTTATTTGTGTATATACATAGTGGCAGACACTGTATCAGATAATTTATATACATTGGCTCCATTACCCCTTATAAAATTATATATGAGGAATACGAAGAAATAGAAAATGCAATATCCAAAATGTTTTACAGCAAATGAAGAAGTGTGAACATCATACTGCTTTCTTGTAATAGCCATATGATAAAAATTGAGGACAAGATGCTAAAATGCAATTAAGTAAAGGAGGTTTAAGATAACAGCATCTAGATATATAGACTTCTGATATTTTTCTTCAGAGTATGTGAAGAAATCATTTAAAAATGTATAATATTTTATTAAGTAGAAATTTTGTTCAGGTAAACTAGACATTTTATCCTAATGATTATTATTATTATTATTTTTTTGTGGTACTGGGGATTGAACTTAGGGGAATTCTACCTCCGAGCTATACCCCCAGCCCTATTTTTTATTCTTTATTTTGAAACCGAGTCTCACTAAATTGCGGAGTGTCTCACTAGGTAGCTGAGGCTGGCCGCGAATCCTGATCCTCCAGTCTTAGCCTCCTGAATGCTGGGATTACAAGCGTGCGCCACCACGCCCGGCTCCCTAATGATTACTTACATTAGCTTTTTTTGAACCCAGGGGCATTCTACCTCTGAGCCATGCCTCCAGCCCTATTTTTATATTCCTTATTTTGAAACAGGGTCTCCACTAAGCTGTGGACGGCCTCACTAAGTAGCCGAGGCTGGCCGTGAACCTGTGGTCCTCCTGTCTCAGCCTCCCAAGTACTGGGATTACAAGCGTACACCACTATGCCCGGCTTATATTAGCTTTTGACTAAAGATATCTTAAAGTTATAATTTCCAACATATGCTTTGAAAGATTAAATAAGTAGGTTACAGTGATGATACTTTTATTGATGTGAGCTACATAATTGAGACCACTTTAGATTTATGCTACAATAGACTTTTTTTTGTGTGTGTGGTACTGAGGATTGAACCCAGGGGCATTGTACCTCTGAGCTACACCCCTAGTCTGTTTTATGTTTTTGTTTTGAAACAGGGTTTTGCTAGGTTGCCGAGAGTCTCACTAAGTTGCTGAGGCTGTCCTCAAACCTGTGATCCTCCTATCTCAGCCTTACAAGTACTGTGATTACAGGTGTGTGCCATCACGCCAGGCTGAAAATAAAATTTTTACTTTACCACTGAAGCTTAAACATTCTGTTTCTAGATAAATCTTCAAAGCAGGTTTTACCAGGTAGGTACTGACATTGGCCACAGAGTAGGAAACCTGTGTGGCAGCTGGAGAGAGTGTTCTAGTTTGTGCTCATGGGTTCTAGTTTGTCTAGTTTGTCTTGTTTTCTCTCACTTCATATCCAGATTTCCTTCCCACTCACTGGCTCTGCTGAGGTCTCTTCATCAGCTCTTCAACTGAGTAAGATCTAGTCTTTCATTTGATGTAATTTAGCAATTTTGTCTCCCTGATTGAACCTTAACTTATATACTCATTACTGCCAAAATGGAATGCATATTTTAGGAGGTACATTTCCTTACATGCAAATAAAATAATATTTTTCTATATGGAGTTAAAAACTCAACCATAAAGAAGAACAAAATTATGTCATTTGCATAAAATTGAATGGAACTAGAGAATATTATGCTGAGATAGGCCAGTCTCAGAAAACCAAGGGTCATATATTTTTCTATGTGGAAGCTAGAGAAAAAGTAGGAAATGAAAGGGACTTCAGATAAATGAGGATAGGAGCCAGTAGAATAGTGGAAGGAGACTGGGGGAAGGTGATGAGCAGGGGAAAAAGGAGACTTGAGGAAGGAAACAGTTCAAACAATGTTATGTCCATATACAAAGGTGACACTACCAATCTCACTAACATATATGGGGAACAGGGGAGAATGGGGTAGCATAGTGGGGTAGGGTCCAGACAGAAACATACCAAATGCTGTGTGCTTGTATATTTGTATCACTTAGAACCTCACTATGATGTATAATTACAATGCACCAATAAAAGTACAAAAATGAGAATAGTTACTATGTGCTCAGTATAGTGGAAAAAACTTTATATGCAATGTATCATTGATTCTGAAAAACAGAGTGAGGGATGTATTATTATCTTCATTTTACTGATGAGAAACAACTAATGTTTAGAAACAAGTCTATGTTATACAGCTGACTTTAAAGCGCATCCAGTATAATGGCATTATTCTTGGCCATTTGAATTTTCAAAAAGGCAGTTCTCTTCTTTAGTGTTGAACTCTTTTACTTGAAGGTCATCAGACAGAAAAAAAACATTGTATTTTGGGCCTGCTCTAGATTTGAGAATGAAAGAAAATAGAGGAAGACAACTTATTTTCCTTTTTACTATGGTAAGAAAGTGTGCATTAATTAATCTAACATTAGTTGCATTTCTCACCATTCCAGATTGCTTGGGAATAAAATCTATTGGGATCCTATTCCTGACCTACCTATATATGATAGAGGTATTCAGCATTTTCATTTGGAACTGAGACTTTAGATTGAGCTTATGCAATTTGACTCACTGCCTATTGCTGTCAAAACCAATGAGAAGTCTACAAAGGCTGCAAACAGTTTAAGATTGTTCTTTGAAAATTTGCCTTCAAGACAATAAAATGTAACAGTAGTCAGTAAGTAGCCTTAATGCAGTCTATTAAGAGGAAACGTTGGAAAAGATTTGGACGTATACCGCAAATCATTATGCCTATAGTTTTATGGTGTTAGAGGGTGCTGAAACTGTCAAGAGGATAATACATTTAAGAGTTAAGAAAAGAATTTGATACAGTTTGTGGCCCTTCAATCAGAATAGACCTTAAAGACTTCTAGCAGTAAGATAAATTTACTTATTGTTTCATTAAACTTGAGATACTTGATTAAATGGGTTGTATGTTTTCTCCCATATGTGAAAGCTAGAACAAAAATAGAAAATAAAAAGGGCTTTAGTCAAATAAGGAGAGAATCCTAGAATTGTGGAAGAGGATTAGAGGAGAAAGGTGGGGAGAGGAAAAGAGGCTTGAAGAAAGAACAGTTCAAATAAGGTTATGTCCATACATGAAAGTGTCACTACCAATCTCACTAACATGTATGGGGAGGGAGGAAGAGGGAGTCGGGTGGGATACAGAGGAAAATATACCAGTAATGTGTGTATATATTTATGTAACACTTTGAAAATCACTATGATGTATAATTGCAATGTACCAATAAAAGTATAAAAAGTTTTTAAAAAAGGATAAAGGTAGTGAGGTAATGGAGTAGAATTATTATAATGGAAGCAAAATTTGAGGAAGTTTTCTAAGGCTATGTAAAGTGAGGAGACATTGGCCTATGGGATAAAAGAAAATGGGATTTTTATAAGCTCTCTGATTGATATAGTTAGATACGGAATGGCCCCTTAAAGTGCTCATAAATTAGTGTTTGGAGTTGATGTAATTGAGTCACAAGTTGTAATCCCAGCAGTGGATAAATTGTAATTGAGTTATCTGGGTGGCTGCCTAGGCTGGTAAATTGTGGTTGGAGAAAGTGGGTCCCTGGGTATTATATAAATGGTTCCCCTTTCCCCTGTTCTCCCTCTCTTGCTTCTGGCCTGCCTGATGTAAGGAGCACAGCTCATGTTTTCTCCCTCTCTACGCTTGCCGCAGCCATGCTCTGAGATCTGTAGTCCCCGGCCTCACATGAACTGAACCTGAAACCATAAGAATATAAATCTTCTTTCCTCTAAGTTATGTGGTGAAACTTTTAGATTATACCTGATAGAATGCTGACCAGAATACTGATCACAGCTACCAAAGTCAAAAGTTTGTAATTACTGACATTAGCACCCAAGCCAAGAGCCTCCGTTGGAATTTTATTTTCCTCTCTAAAGGCAAGAAGGAATTTATATTATGATTTTAATTTAGCAAATTTAAACTTTATAAAAATTCAATTTTTGTGTCCCATTTTGCATGGTGCCTCACTAATAAAACCAATTTTTTTGTTTCTTGGTACCTAACCAGGAACTAGAAGAATGAGACCCATCTTTGTTCAAACATGAAAATGAAAGACAGATATCTGTTTATCAAATCTGTATCAGTCTACCTACCTCCCTATATGTCTTTTTGTGGTGTTGGTGATGGAATTCAGGACCTTGTGCATGCTAGGCAAGTATTTTAATACAGGCAGGCCTAATAATCTGTTTTAACCAGTGTGAGCAAATATCTCTCCCAAGAGTAAGGATATATTAGTGATATATTTTTGTTTAATGTTCAAATTTTAAAACTTAAAATTTTGAATTAAAAACTTCTAAACATTTAAACATTTTCAAAATTAATAAAATTTAAGAATTTAGTCAGTCTCTTAGGAATCCCATGAAGTCACAAATTTATACTTTACCACAGAATATAACAATATAAAAACAAGATGGCTAATCCTGCACTCAACCAATATGAAAGTATTAATATTGTGGGTTTGGTTCTTATTTTAATACTTCTATATTTATATTTATATATGGAAATCTTTAAGGGGTAACCAAATTTCATTAAGAGTTATAGATTCACGTTATATACTTCATCTTGGGTAAGTTTTTGTAATTTGTGGTTTGGGGGGAATCTGTCCATTTAATTTAACCGAGTATTTCCTTATTGTTCTTTTTTTATTTTTTTTTTGGTGCTGGAGATTGAACCAAGGGGCATTATACCTCTGAGCTATAGCCCTGTTTTATTTTTTAATTTGAAACAAGGTCTCACTAAGTTGCAGAGGGCCTCACTAAGTTGCTAAGGCTAGCTGAGAACCTGTGATCCTTCTGTCTCAGTCTCCCAAGTGCTGGGATTAAGGCATGCACCACCACATCCAGCTCTTATTATTCTGTTTATATCAATGAGGTTTGTAGTAATATCTTCTCTTTTATTCCTGATATCAATAATTTGAGTCTTTTTTTCTTTTACCAGTCTTGCTAGATATTCAACAATTTTCTTTTTAAATACCACATCTACTCATTTGATTTTCTCTATTGCTTTTTAATTTAATTCATTTTGCTCTTTATTAAGACTTCCTTCTGCTGTGTTTGGTCCCTTTCCTAATTTTTTGAGGCCGAAATTGGGATTATTGACACCTTTCTCCCTTTCTTATGTAAGAATTTAGTGCTATCAATTTTCCTTTAAGAATATATTGTGTTTTCATTTTCATTCAGTTTAATTTTCCTTGAGGCTGTCTCTTTTATCTAAAGATTATTTCCAAGTGGTTGGAGCTTTACCTATCTATTTACTATTGATTTCTAGTTGTTTTCTGATTAGAGAGAATACTTTGTATTACTTCATTTCTTTTAAAATTGAGGTTTAGGATCACTGTCCAGATGAATGTCCCATGCATGCTTGAAAAGAATCTGTGTTCTATGGGTATCAACTTTATACCATTGGTGGATAATCATTCTGTACTTCTATATCCTTGCTGACATTTTGTTTAGTGGTTCTAATAGTGAGAGAGATCTCCCTTCAATTCCACTGGATTTTGCTTCTAATCTTTTGAATCTCTGTTGTTTGGTGCATATTCATTTTTTTTTGTGGTACTGGAGACTGAACTCAGGGAAGCTCTACATCCCCAGCCCTATTTTTAAATTTTGAAATAGGGTCTCACTAAGTTACAGTACTGGCCTTGAATATGTGATCTTCCCAAGTACTGGAATTACAGGTGTGTGCCACTGTGACTGTCCAGTACATAAACTTTTAAGACTGTCATGTCTTCTTGGTGAATTGATCCTTTTGATGCTCTGGAGAAGTAGCCCACTAGGAAATACTTTTCATATTTGTGGATGTTGCCATGTAATACTTTTCCAGTACTACTATGAATTTGGCATTAACATTCTAGAAGTAATCAAGTTACCCAAAGGAACTAGAGAATACACACAAAAATTAAAACCATTTAGAATGGATATCTATTATGTCTGCATGTTTCTTGGTGAGGAGAAGCATTATGTTACACCGTACAAAGGCCATTTTCTGGGTAAGTAAAATCAAATGGTGTTGTCATAAATAACTTTTAGTTCAGATGTCTTCCATACTGCTAAAATTGCCCTGTTTTTAGCTACTTTGATTCTGAAATAATGTGGCAAATCAGGTGGCTGTTAGAAAAACTAACCTTTATATCTTCAGATAAATTTAATTATAGGCCTGGTATGGTGGCCCACGCTTGTAATCCCAGTACTTGGGAGGCTGAGACCAGAGGGTCCAGGTTCGCAGCCATCCTCAGCTACTTAATGAAGCTCCCTGCAAATTAGTGAGGCCCTGTTTCAAAATAAAGGCTAAAAAATAGGGCTGGGGATGTAGCTCAGCGGTAGAATGCCCCAGGGTTCAATCCCCAGTACTGCCAATTTTTTTTTTTTAAATTATGAATGTTTATATGTTGATTATGGAGATTTCCCATCTTTATGATAATAGCTTTGCCTTCTCTATTAGACGGTAAAATCTTTATGAGAAGAAATGGCTTTTCTCATCTAAAGACGTAAATTTTGGAGTCAAACTGCTTGGACTCATCATTTGACTCTGCTACTTTCTAGCTGTGTAAACTCTGTGTTTTAGTTACGTTTATTTCTGCTAACTAGAAATAATAATAATAAAATAATAATAATAACAACTTTATAGGGTCCTTTTGAGGATTCAATGAGATAATGTAGAAGTTCTTAGCATGGGACCTTAGTAATTACTCAGTAAATATTGGCTAGTAGTAATAGCGGTAGTAGTAATGGTAATATTGTTATTAGTCTTTGTATATTCCTTAGCACTTTGAATTGATAATATTAGAACTGTTGAGATTTGAGGGACAATATAGTGCTTACTAAGAGGTAGACTACTGATGTTCAAATCTCAGCTCCACCATGCAACTATTCATGTGCCTTAATTTCCATGTGCCTTAGTTTCCTAACCTGTAAAATGGGGATAATGTCAGCACCTTCCTCATAGGGTTATTATGAAGATTAAATAAATTAATATTTATAAAGTACCTGGAATAGTGCCTGTTTAATTATGCCTATACATTTGTTAAATTAAAAAGTCTCTTTGTACCTCTTCACTATCCTCCTATCTCCATAAAAAATCCTCAGAAATTGACCAGAATGGCTAAAGGTATTTATTAGAAACAACTGTTTGCAATTATATCTTAAAAACTAAGACAAGCCACACAAATATAATGTTATAAAATGAATTATACAGATTTTTAAACACCTACTCAAAATCTGCTTTTAATAAACCATCTAAATCACATTATTCAGTTTATGAAAGTAGACCTGCATACTGCCTGGATTCATCAGATTTTACTTGTTCTGGTATCTCAGTATGTAGACTTAAAATAAATAATTGCTTTGTGTACAGATTTAGTTTAGCAGCCTTAATGATGGAGCAAGTTATCATTTGCATATAATATTAAGGGAAAAATTTATAGAACTTAGAGGTGAGATTCAGAACAATTCAGTCATTCTTTATATTTATAAAGACTTTTTTCACTACATTTGAGATTCACTCTAATATAAACACTACTGTCCGCCTTTTCTTCATATGCTCTCAGGTAAGAAGAGGGCTTTGACAGCAAACAACACCCACATTTTCAGACAGAGAATCAGTGAGTAGGTAAAATAAAGTTTTGATTTTTTGAAAAATGCCATAATACATTTGGCTGGTGGCCATAATGGGATCTCTGTAATGAGATGTCAGGGAAAGGAAGAAAGCAGCAGTTAGCTGGAACTGAAACTCTGAGCTGGAGTGGAGGAAGTAGGCTAGAAGCTCTGGGGGAGCTAAAGTTGTTACATTGCTGGCCCCTTGTAGAGCTGGCCTAGGACATGCAGAGAAGCTGTTTTCAGATTGAAGACACTGAGAAAAGCATTAAAGTTCCTGTCTACATTCATATACTCATTAATTCATCATATTCTTGAGAATATATAAGGTACTATACTTATACTATGTGCTGGAATATAGTGTTGAACAAAATGTAGAACTGTCTCTGCCTGTAATGGAAATGAATATGCCTATTCTAACATGTACAGGGAAGAAAGACACTAAGGAAATCTTCACCTAAATAAATATATAATTGCAAATCGAAACAAAGGTTTTGAAGAAAAAGTACTGAGTACTAAGAAAACATAACAGGAGAAACTGATCTAGTTCAGGGAGTACTGCTCAGGGAAGTTCTCCTTGGGATTCTGGGTCTAAATAGTGAGGGAAAAGAAGGTATAAAAACATTTTCAGTAGACAGAACAGCATTTCAAAAAGGAAATAGGTAGCCAAGAGCTGGCAGTGATGATGGTGGCTAGAGCATAGTGAATGATTTTCCCTTTAAATAAGTTTAGGGAAGAGAAACAAACTGAAATAACAAATAGGTGGAATTAATTTTTAAAATGTATATTTTATAGCTGGGCGTAGTGGTACATGCTTGTAATCCCAGTTCTTGGGAGGCTGAGACCGGAGGATCCAGGTTTATAGCCAGCCTCAGATTCTTAGTGAGGCCCTATGCAACTTAGTGAGACCCTGTTTCAAAATAAAGAATAAAATAATAGGGGTAGGGGTGTAGCTCGGAAGTAGAAGGCCCCAGTACTGCAAAAAAAAAAAAAAGCATATTTTACAATGCCATAAAGTCTGTCTTCTTATATAAACATTTCTGTGGTAATTGATGAGAAGAATGATCAAACACTGAAGCTAAATGATGTTTGCCTAATTTTGTGTATTTTCATTGGGCTACTTACTTTCCAAAATGGACCCAATAGAGATTAAAATCTAGGTTTGCTCATAAGAAACACTACATACACAACCACCCCTTCAGTAAGTTATTCATGGATATCTAATGCTGCTTGGATCTTGATATCAAATTAATATTAAATTTTCTCTAAATTTGAACTTAAAATCTCTAGAATACTTGGAGCTAATGTAACAGTGGAGATAGTAGCCTATGAGAAACTCAATACTCAGTATTTATAATCTTCTTCCACCCTAAATCCTATTCTGTTAAAAATGGCCATGCTATCTAAACGAATAGTTAGTAAAAATGATTAGCAATTCATCATGAAGATGGTGAGATTACATATTGATATTGATCTTGTGTTTTCAGGAAAAGATATCACAAGGAAAATTCTATTTAAGTAAGTATATACAAACAGATAAAAATTAAACACTCTGTGAAATATAAAAGGCATATAATTTAAGTGTATGTTGTTTTGCTTCCAAAGGCCCAAGCAATTTAACTGTAATACTCTGTAGTCACAGCAATAGATCATGTTGAATAACTACTTGAATTCTAGAAGAGCAGCAGCTCTATGGTTTTTCTAACTTAATAAAAATAGTAATATAAGGTAAAAGAGAAGTCAAGATAGAAATTAATCCCATTATAAAAATATTATTATTATTATTATTATTATTATTATTATTATTATTATTATTAATTTTGGTATTGGGGATTGAACCAAGGGACATTCTACCTCAGAGCTATAGCTATACCCACAGCTCTTTTTATTTTTTATTTTGAAGTAGGGTCTTGCTAAGTTGCTGAGGCTGGCCTTGAACCTGCAATCCTCGTCTGAGTGTCCCAAGAACTGAGATTACAGGTGCATGCCACCCAGTTTGAAAATGTTATGAACATTTGAGGTCATATGTTTTAAGTCGAACTTTAAAAAAATGTACATATTTATTCACTAATGCAAACTTCTCTGTGTATATAATGCCTACCATGCACAAATACTAGGATAGAATGTGGAAAGACCCCTGGAGTATGTGATTTAGGTTTTAGTTCTGACAGCAGCCCCTACATCTTTTCACAAGACAGCATTGTGTCAATCATTTAACCTTTCTGAGTTTTTATTTGCAAATAGGGTTTTTGTTTGGTTCAAAAGACATAAAGCCAGACATGGTGGCGCAAGCTTGCTTGTAATCTCAGTACTTGGGAGGCTGAAACCAGAGGATTGGGGTTGGGGGCCAGCCTAAACTACTTAGTGAGGCTCTTTGCAACTTAGTAAGATGATGTTTCAAAATAAAGAATAAAAAATAGGAATGCCCCTGGGTTCAATCCCCAGTAGCGCAAAACAAAACAACAACAACAAAAAGACATAACAAATGTGGACACTTCCTTGATAACTGTGAAAGTAATCCAATATATGCTTGGGGCTAATAATTATTTCATTTCTTCTAAACCTGAGCACAGAGTTAGGAAGTGCCCAGTAGTTTATTCTGAAACTGGTAGATGAATGTTGCAGGATGAGGATATTCCTTAGTCTGCATCGCATGCTTATAATGCTAGTACTTGGGAGGCTGAGACAGGAGGATCACCGGTTTGCGGCCAGTCTCAGCTACTTAGTGAGGCCCTCCACAACTTAGTGGGACCCTATTTCAAAATAAAAAATAAAATAGGGCTGGGGGTATATCTTGGAGGTAGAATGCCCCTGGGCCCTAGTACCACAAAAAATATTGAGAAAGATGCCATATATCTGGGCAATACTATGTTACAGACTCAGGAGACATAATAAAGGAGGAGGCAAAAGTGGACTCCCTGACTTCTTTCTTAAACAAACTTCTAAAACTGAAGTTACTAGACCAGATTCTTGATATCTCTACCTAAATAATTTCCTTTGGAAAGGTAGTATTAACTAATAATACTAGACATTACTCATACTTGATTGTCAGTTTGACTCACCTTTCCTGTCTTTTCTAATTTAATAGTACAAAATCCACAAGACATCTATTTTCCTTTCCCACACAGTATATACCTATCTGTACAAGCAGGACAAAATGAAACAATTCAGGGCACTTAAAAGCTTCAATGGCTTACCACTGTTAGGATAAATCTAAACTCTTTAATAGCTGAATTGGCCTCTTGTTCCCTCTCCAGCCTCACTTATCACTACCAACTTCCCTTTGAATAGGCAAGCTGCCTCTCATCTTCAGACATTTGTTCAGGCTATACTTTATGACTAGAACACCAGATTCTAGAGGGAGCTCAATGTGCATATGGCTCTTCTTAGTAATAATAACAAAAGTGATTCCCTTCTCATATATTTAAGAGTATTGATTTCTGAGTCACTTCACATGTGGATGGAAACAATAATAATAATTTGATTTGTCAGTCATTTAATGGTCAATATTTTGATAGAGACACTAGTCTCTTAGAAAGGAAAAAGCTTAGGAGTATTTTACTGGGGGACAGAGAGAGCAGAGAATCTGGTACCTAGAGAATCAGGTACCTAGAAACACTAATGACATTCCAATCCAAATGAAGAAAAATATTTTTCTACTTTAGTTTTTTTTTGTGAGTATATGTGGTCCTGGGGATTGAACCCAGGGCCTGTGTCTAGCGAGGCAAGTGCTCTACCACTGAGCTACATCCCTATCCCTAAAAAGATTATTTAATACAAACTCTCACTATATTGTCCTGGCTGGCCTCAAACTTGGGATTTTTTCTGTCTCAACCTCTCAAGCAGCTTTTATTACCAGCATGCACCAGTGCATCTGACTCTACTCTATAGCTTTATTTATAAGAGAGTTGTAGTATAAGAACTATACTAAAGCCACAGTAAAAGAAAGAGCATGGTATTGGCACAAAAACAGACCCATAGACCAATAGAGCAGAATAGAAGATTCAGAAACAAATCCGCACACTTATAGCCAGTTGATTTTTTACAAAGGGGCCAAAAACATACACTAGAAAAAAGATAGCCTCTTCAACAAATGGTGTTGGTAAAACTGGTTAGACATATGTAGAAAAATGGAAATAAACCCTACTTTCTCACCCTGCACAAGAGTCAATTCATGATGGATCAAAGACCTGGAAATCAGCGGGGTGTGATGGCGCACACTTGTAATCCCAGTACTTGGGAGGCTGAGACCGGAGGACCCAGGTTCGTGGCCAGCCTCAGCTACTTAGTGAGGCTCTCCAGAACTTAGTGAGACCCTGTTTCAAAAAATAAGGAATAAAACATAGGACTGGGGGTGTAGCTTGGAAGAATGCCCCTGGGCTCAATCCCCAGTACCGCAAAAAAAAAAAAAAAAAAAAAAAAAAAAAAAAAAAAAAAAAAAAAAAAAAAAAAAAAAAAAAAAAAAAAAAAAAAAAAAAAAAAAAAAAAAAAAAAAAAAAAAAAAAAAAAAAAAAAAAAAAAAGACCTGGAAATCAGACCAGAGACCTTGCAGCTACTTAAAGAGGGCATAGGTCCAGTACTTCAACACATAGACACAGGTAAAAAACTTTCTCAACAAGACCTCAAAGGCACAAGAAATTCAAAGGAAGATCAATACCTGGGATTGCATTAAACTGAACAACTTCCATGAAGCAAACGAAGCTATCAAGAACCTCAACAGAGAGACTACAGAATGGGAGACAATTTTTGCCAACTACTCCTCTGATAGAGGACTAATATCTAGAATATATAGAGAACTCCAGAAACTCACTGCTAAGAAAACAAATAACCCAATAAAAAAAGGCAAGTGAACTAAATAGACACTTCACAAAAGAATAAATACAAATGGCCAATAAATGTATGAAAAAATCATTAGCAATTAGAGAGATGCAAATTAAAACTACCCTGAGATTTCACCTAACCCCAATTAGAATGGCAATCATCAGAAATACAAACAATAACAAATGCTGTCAAGGGTGTAGAGAAGTGGGAACTCTATTACATTGTTGGTGGGATTGCAAATTAGTGCAACCACTTTGGAAAACAGTATGGGAATGAACCTACCATATGATCCAGCAATACCACTTCTGGGTATCTACCCAAAAGAATGGAAACCAAACTACCAGACTAATGCATGCATATCTATGTTTATAGCCACATAATTCACAATAGCCAAACTATAGAACCAGTCAAAATGTCCATCAACAGTAATATGTTCAACATACTACTATGGGATATGTACATAATAGAATTTTACTCAGCTATAAAGAAGAACAAAATCATGTCATTTGTACGGAAATGGATGGAACTTGGAAAACATTATGTTAAGTGAGATTAGTCAGTCACAAAAAGTAAAAAAATCAGATGCTCTCCCTAATATGTGGAAGCTAGAGAGAAAGTGATTCATAGGAAGGACTCTAGATGAATAAGGAGAAATCTTAGACGAGCAAAGAAGGCGACCTAACTGAAGGTGATAGGAGGCTGGAGAGGGAAAATTCACATGATGTACTTTCATAACCATATCAAAGTCAATCATTAAGCTGAACATGAGAAGGAGGGAGGGGAGAGGGAATGGGATGGGAATTGGGGAAGGGTTAAATGAGTGCTGTATACATGTATGCCTCTACCAGCTTGTACCTCATTAAGATCTATGATTACAATGCCCCAATAAAAATAAATAAATAAACAAATAAAAGAAAGTAGATAATTTAAGAGATTTATGCAAAGTAACAACTCAAGTATAAGTTATTAAATCTTTCACATCTTGAATGCTTAGATGGTACATCCATACTATTCTCCATTAATTTTTATGATATCTTGAACATCAATTGCAGTTTTTCAAATTACTATTTTAAAACTTGTACTCTATGTTTTAAGTGTTCTAATTAGATGCTACAGTTCTATTGGTACAACAATCTCCTTTTAACCCAAATGGTCGAAAATAAGTTGAAGTAGATATTCTGGCTAAGGATTCTTAGCTTCCCCATGGCCATTGTCTTAGTTTCTCATCATCCATCTGGGCTGGACATAGTGGCCGTGGCTTTTAACCTCTCAACTGATGTTCTGTACCAGAGAGATTCAGCAGCCCGATCTGATCATGCAAGTCCTTAGCTCAAAATTCTTCAAGAGCTCTTTATTACTGCAGGAAAGTGTCTAAATACTTTATCATAAAATTCCTGATCTAACTCCTACCAACATTTCCAGGCCTTTCTACTGCTCCTTTCTCACATAATTTCTCTCAATTTTTAATGAACCAGCAATTCTGAGCCATGTGAAGTCCCTGGAACATGCCATATTCTTACACATTTGTGATGTACCCCCATATGCCTTCCCACTAAAATACTGCTACTTATCTTTCCCCTTTCACTAAAATGCTTTTCTTATTTCCCTTGAAGGGTAAGTCCCTTCTTTTCTTATGTTACTTCTATACTTTCTGCAACCACCCATTATAACAGTTATGTCATACTGGGACTCTAAGCATACTTTTCTCTCCATATAATGGTGTGCTTTATCTTCCTACCTTAGCAATATACCCCATGCCTACCACATGGTAGATGATCATTTTTAAAGATAATTATGAATATATTAACATTATATCTTCAATGTTGAATTTTACACCTATCTACATATAGTACTATTATTAAGCTAATTATTATTCTCCATTAATTTTGTGCATATTAACAACTCATTGAAAATCCAACTTGCTCCAACATTTGCACTCAATGAACATATGAACTGAAGAACAAATTATAATCCATCATTTTTAAGGGTATACACTCTGAAGTTAGGATCTTTTGTAAAATCTGGCAATAAGAAAAATAATCTGGAATTTACCTCACTCGTTTTTCTCCCAATAAAAGCTATATTAAGAGTTTTGAGCCGGGCGTGGTGGCGCACGCTTGTAATCCCAGCATTCGGGAGGCTGAGACCGGAATGATCCGGGTTCGAGGCCAGCCTCAGCTACCTAGTGAGGCCCTCCACAATTTAGCGAGACCCGGTTTCAAAATAAAGAATAAAAAATAGGGCTGGGGGTGTAGCTCGGAGGTAGAATGCCCCTGAGTTCAATCCCCAGTACCACAAAAAAATAAATTAAAAAAAAAAGTTTTGAAATTTTACTTACATGGTATAGTGTGGTCTCTGGCACAGGTGTGCCCATGATGTCTTGTCTCAATGCATCCATTTGCAAACTAGGTAGCAATGAATAGTGAGTTGGGCTATTACTCTTATCACCCTTCTTTTTTGACTTCTTCCCTGTGTCTTTTTTGCTGTTTCTCTGAAACATGTATTCTTCTTGAGCAATTTTTTCATTGCTCATATATCGAAGTAGAGAGTTTTCTATATAAAAAGAGAAAAATACAACAATGTAAATATGCAAATATCTGAAATATACCATTTGATATCAACAGTGGCATAAAATTTGATTTTAGAATTTTAATGATTTAACTTATAAACTATGTAGTGAAATGTAGTAGTTCTCAGTTATTTGGGGCTATAGGACAAGGAGAAATAGACTGTAGAGTATTTCTCTTGATTTTATCTTTGGACTAGCTACAGGAGAATCACCTTTGGAACTTGAATCAGAAATTCTGGGATTGTGGCTCTTAAAATTTATAACTCCACAGGAGAATACCTCTAGAGACTGATGGCAATCACTTGCCTACAGCATGCTAGGTAACTTCCTTGGAGAAACTGAAGCCCGTATTATGAACCAATAGGAAACTTAGTTCATAAAATTTATGTTTAAATTAATAGTCAGTACTTAGTATTTCATATAGTATCCACTCCAAATATCACTATAATTTGAAGTTCCAAAAGAGTAAGTTAGAGATGGCTTATAATAGGTGTTTCTCTTTTATTTTTCATGGTTTATTTTATAACATAAATGAGATTAGAAACTGAAGTTTGGAAAATGGAATGAATATATATTATATATCTATATATAGGATATATAGATATATAATAATCTGCTAATATTCCTGGACTTATCAACATTTTCAGAAATGCTCACTATGTAAAACAAGTGTTAAGAAGACTAATATATTCATTCTTGCTTATACATGTGGTCTATAGATGTGTGCAGTAATGAAATAAATTCTGTCCACTGGCTAAAAATAATAGGCAAATAGATCAACCATATCATGAAGGAACCTTAGTGAGCTTAGATTCTATGAACAGTTTTTGTTTTGTTTTCCATTTATAACCTTATGACTATTTCAGAAAATGGAAGCAGCAGCATGACCACCTGGGCCTAACATATCCACACTCGGTCAAACCCTATTTAGTAGTGAGAATTTGAATTACTATCTTTACTGCTCATATCAATAGCAGGATAAATGAACATAAAAACTTACTTTTGGTAGATAATTCAAGAGTAGCCCACCCCCACATAAGAAGATAGCCCTGAACAGCAAACAGAACAGAAAAAATCAAAGCAGTTTTTTCCTCCATTTCTATATAGTTTCCATTACCTTTTTTTTTTTTTTTTAAATAACCCATGTACTTCAATGATCATTCTGAGGTTGCATCAATACAAGAGTAGTGAGGGTGCATTGCGGACCAATAGGGACTTTATGACAAACTGTTTCTACTCCTTTATGCAGTTTCACACTTCTGACCTTGTTTTTAAAATACTTTTAAAATAACAATCAGATATTCATTTTTCACACTGTAGTTATCTATCCTGAATCCTTTAGAAAGCATTAGTATAAGATACCTAATAATAGGTCAGGACAGTCAAACACTGGTCTGACTTTGTTAAACCATAAGTCAATAAGAGAATAAATTTTCCACTGAAGCCATAACAATCTACTTAAAGAACATTTAAATCTGTTCAACCAACCCAGCCTACACTGAAATTCTAGAACACTTACCTCTTCTACTATCTCTCTTCATCTTATTTGGATCTTCATAGTCCCCCACCCAATTATATTCCACTGGCATAGATATAGGTCGTAGCTTGCCTAAACACAGAGAACAAAGTTCACATCACATTGTTTTCCCCATGTCCGCTTAAACTTATACTGATTTTCAGCTACAGTGTACAAAACACACTCACTCATATGCAACATTATGGTTGGCATTTGTGTAGATGAAGAAAATGTGTGTTTTGAGCCAGAAGGTGAAACTGCCTGTGGCAATTAGCCAGGTAATAATGCAAACTTAAAGTACTTTTTATAAATAATAGAGTAGCCTAGGTTTGCTCTCTTAAGAGTCCCAGACATTAAGAGTATGGTCCTTCACAAATAGGATCACTATTTCCATAATTTTATTTCATTTTCAGTTAACTGGATCTCTGTCATATTCTCTAATGCCCAAGTGTCTACCTCTTGATAACCAACCTCCAAGATGGTAGCCCCTTATGCTTAGCCTGATTACAGCAACATTAACCCATTGTTTCATGTTGGAACACTACAAGGGTAACTTACTATCTTTTCTGTCTCCTAATTCATGTCACCATTTTGGATACTACTATTTTAGCAAGATGGCTAGCTTCTCTTCCATGACCTATACCTGGGTCTGCCCTACACATTTCTTTTGCTATAATGTGCATGCCTAGTTTACAGATCCAAGTAATCATTGATTTGGTTTGGTTTGTCACATTTCCTTCTGGATCTATATTTTTACTAAGCAGCATTTTACTTTAGCAAGGAGAATAGCAAAGACTTTTGGGTGGGGCTACAGTATATTATTTTGTTTAACCTGAAATTCCTGAAGCACAAAATAGATAATGAAAATTATTCAATAGTTTTAAAAGGATACCTAGCACAATGACTTGCATTAAATATTTTAATAAATTTTGAATGAATATTATTAAGGAAGGAAGGAAGGAAGGGAGGGCGGGCGGGCAGACTGGATCATAAAATTGATTAGGATAATGCTAACAGTATAAACATTTATAATCATTTATCATATGCCACATACTGTTCAAGAGTTTTAAAAATATTAGATCATTTAGTCATAATGAGGAGACTGAAACAAGTTATGTAATCACCCAAGCACACATAGGTAGTAAATGCCTTGTACCAGGGTTCAAACTCAGGCAGTCACACACCACTTCTGCCATGATTCTTGGTGACTTCAATAGTCATTGTCTGATACTCTGACCTCTCAGTTTCTTGTGAGTCTCTCCTCCATGCTTAATCTTGTCATCTTTAAAGGATACAGTCCTTCCAAGTATTTCACTTGCCAATTGTCCTCTGTATTTCCAGCACACTTCCTATATAAAGAACTCCAAACCCAATAATCCTTCCTCCATTAATCTACTAATTTTCCCACTTTTCAGCATCTTTCAATTGACCTTTTGCCTTTCTTCTTCCCTCCTTGTCTACCTAAATTTCATGGTCAATTATGATAATTAATACAGGTATTTAAAAATACCAAATGTTTTTATGTATCAAAATATATTTTAAAATTCTGTTAGTAAACTTCTAATTCTATTTTGAAGGAAACTATACCAAACGTATGCCTTTTTATCTATGCAGATAGTTTAGTATGTTTTGCTGAGCCTGTTTAAAGTCTGAGGATGAACGAGACATGATGAAATTATTAGTGAGCTAAAAATATAGTTATTATTTCATGGTTTTTGTCTGCCTTCCCTCCCTCCCTCCCTCCCTCCCTCCCTTCCTTCCTTCCTTCCTTCCTTCCCGTCCCCCCCACCCCCATTCTCGGAATTGAATGCAGGGACATTTTATCTCTGAGCTCCAGCCCCAGCTCTATTTTATTTTTTAGTTCTGAAACAGGGTCTGGCTAGATAGCTGACAGTCTCAATAGGTTGCTGAGGCTGGTCTTGAACCTGTGATCCTCCTGTCTCAGCTTCCCAAGTATTGAGGTTACAGGCCTAGCATCATAGCTTACTTTCAAGCTGAGCAGCTACCTTTATAAATGATCACTTAATATTCCAAAATTCTTATGTAATATATTTCTGGTTTTTAATACAAAGAAAATTTGAGTGAGATGATCAAGGTCAATATATCCTGCCCACAACAGGTAGGGTAAGGGTTTGAGGAAAAGTCTCTTTTTTTGGTCATGTCTATTCTACTACTTTGGAGACTTAGTCCTTCAGATTTTCAATGTTATAAATGCTGCATTTTCAATAAACCTAGAACTTATTTCTTTATAGTCTTGTTTTACAAACTCCATTTCAGCATGGGGACTGAAACTGAAACACTTAGAGTTATAGCACTGTCGCCATATGTCACCAAGAAAATCTTCTGAAGAGTGAAAAATTCATTAAATAAGCAGTTGTTTTACTTGCTATGTTACATATTTAAAAACTACTTTAATAATTTTAGAAGAATCAATTGTTTGTTCAGAGCCAACGATATGTACACAAAAGACAAAACACACTCCACACATAGAATATGAAATATATAATTATACTAATTGTATTTTGATCATCTCTGAGATTCTAATGAAATTAAGTCATTGAAGCATGTAATTAAGTGTTTTATCTGTCTGGTTGTATCATTAGCCATAGGAACGATTTTGCATAAGATTTGTAACACTGACTTTTCTGGAGGTTATTTTTTTTGTGTGTGTGTGTGTGTGTGTGTGCGCGTGCGCGTGCGCGCACGTGCGCACTCACACACACGCTGAGGGACATTCTAACTCTGAACTATACCCCTAGACCTTTTTTATTTTGAAATGGTCTTGCTAAATTGCACAGGTTTTCCCTAATTTCTGAGACTGGTCTCAAACCTGTGATCCTCTTGTCTCAGCCTCTCAAGTACTAGGATTACAGACATGCGCCACTGTGTCTGGATTCTAGAGATTATTTTTAAACAGAATTATACTATATGTTATTAATATCAAATTTAAGAAAATATATTATATTAGAAAAAGGAGATAAAAAGCCCTAATTAAATTTATTTCTTAAGAACATCAAAGTTTTGCTTTTATTGCTGGGCATGGTACTTGGGAGGCTGAGACAGGAGGATTGCAGGTTCAAAGCCAGCCTCAGCAACTTAGTGAGGCTCTCTGCAAATTAGTGAGACCCCGTTTGCAAATAAAATATAAAATAGGACTGGAAGTATAGTCCAGAGGTAGAATGCCCTTGGGTTCCATCCCCAGTACCACAAAAATAAATGAATAAATAGTTTTGCTTTTATTAGTTATAAAATTATAAATTTCACAATGAAAATAAATATTTTAAAAAGTAAAGTATCACTGACTTAGGTATAACAGTGTTGCTTATAAGTATTGCTTCTTTTATATAATTTTATTGTTCTAAAATACTGAAACTGATTTAATAAAATACTTAAATAACATGTCACATTCTTATTTAAACAGCAGTCCTTGGCAGATTGAAAAATGGACCATAACTTATATAACTTCTAATTCTAAATGCACAGATCATTGATCACAGCTTGTAAGTATATTTCCTGTTACGTGTATACAGGTACATTTTAATTTCATGAGATAGCAAAGTTCAAATGGCAAAAATATTTATGTTTTGGTGCTACAATGCTGTTGGTAAAAAAACAAAAATAGGAGTACTGTAAGTATTATAGTTAGGATTAAATCCAATATACATTATTATTAATCCATGTATTTTTATGCTTATATAACTTAAGGCTTTAATACAAATTAACTGACTCAACAAAATTAAAGATATTTGACCCATTTCTATGTAAATCTACATAAATTAATCATAACTTTAAAAATAATCTGGAGGATTTTAAAATATGACTTTACATAGCAATACATTAGTTTGTGAGGTGGTAAAGATTACTAACTCATGACAAAAGTTAGTAACAGTCAAAAATGTAGTCAAGAAAAAATAGGATTAGAATCCTTTTAAAAATTTTTGCTGACTACTTCATATTAATTTTATTCCTCTTAGGACAAATCATTTATTTAATTGTGGAGTTAATCTGTAACCCTCTCATAAGCCTTGTAATACCTCTGAGCTAGTATCTTATGACTATTATTTTTATTTGGCTTATCATATCTGTTTCACATCTGAAGCTTTCTAACTGGCATCTCTATAAAAGCAGGGATTGTACTCACTTTTGTCCTGTATTCTAATAAATGTAATAAAGGTGAACTGTAAATATGTTTTGGAATTTTCTTCCAATATTAAAGGCAATTAAACACAAATGGAACATGAAATAAAATCTTAGTATAGGCAATGATAGAGTGCTTTATAATGATGAATCTAAATTTCTGTGTTTTAATATGAAATCACTATCTTAATATTAGGGCATAGAATTGCTTAAAAATAAAACAATTTCCCGCTTGATAATAAAGCATTTTAGGTGCTTGACAAATGCTATAGTTCCCTTTGGCAGAGCTAACTACTCACTCTTTTGGCCACCTTAACTTGTTTCCTGGTGCCTTTGGTATATATAATGCTTATTTTATTGTATTGTATCTGTTTATAGATTTCTCTGCTTTTTGGCAGGGAACTAAGTCTTACTATCTTTATTATGACTACCTCTGGCAAAGACTGAGCCAGAGTAGGTATTCATAAACTATTGTTGAAAGCTTGAGTGAAGGGAAGGCAGACATTAGGGAGATTCCAATTTACTAGGTTGCTTATTGGATCCCATTCCTCCTGGCCTACTCAAGGGCATCCTTTAAGTACTTTTCATCCTACAACTTCTACCTAGCCATCATCTTTTTTCTGTTTTCCTTGACAGAAAAACTCCTAGAAAGGTTTTGTATATTCTCAACCTCCATTATCTCTCTGACTCCTTTCTCAAGCCCTCTCTAATGAATGCTCCCCTAACCTGCTATCCCACCAAAACTACTACTGTTAAGGTCACTAAGTCTTTCATGTTTTTTAATTTAATAGACAATTCGGAGTCCTTGCCTTTTCTAATTTATTTGTAATCTTGGTAGTAAAGTAATTGTTCTCATTTTCTCTCAGCATGCCAAATATAGTCAAGTAAATATTTATTAAATTAGTTGCTTGATTTCTATCACCCTCATATTTATTGTTGTTGTTGTTATTATTATTATTATTTTATTAAATTAGTTGCTTGATTTCTATCACCCTCATATTTATTGTTGTTGTTGTTATTATTATTATTATTACTACTACTACTACTATTATTATTATTGTTGTGGCTGCTGCTGCTACTGGGAATTGAACCCAGAGGTACACTCCCAGACCTTTTTATTTATATACCTTTTAATGCTCAAGAAATAAAACTTTCTCTAGCTAGAGTCTGAGAAAAAGAAACACATATACACATCTGTTCTGAATATTTTAGACATTATTTTGATGAAAATGAGTGTACGAAGGAATAATTAAGGTATAAGCTTGCCACCTATACCCATCAAACTCTCTACATACCAGACAGAAAAAATTACTTTCAGATGGTTGACTGCATTTGTAGGAAAACATCCTGAGGTTATTTAAGGTAGAGAGTCACACATTTGAAGAAGAAGTAAACAATTAAATGGAAAGTCATTAGTTTTTAAAGGATAACGGTAACATACTTGGATCTAATAAGTAAGAATAGGCACTTTAATATTTGGTGCCACATTTTTGAAATTTCATTTTTAGATAAAAGATCTTGGAAAAATTGGCTTGTAAACATTCCAATATGCTGATTATTTAAGAATTGGCCTAAATGACACTTATAAATAATATAAACCAAATATAAACCTTGAATTGGCTATTAAATTTAAATTTTTTGAGTTTCATTAATGAAAAACAAAACCAATTAAAATGTCATTTCCCAGAATAAACCACATCTTGTTTGTGTACTTTCCTACTGCTTTCTAAAAGTGATCTGGACTTTAAATTGCAAATACCATTCTGAAAATACTGAACTGTGTCAAAAATACTGAGAAAATACTGAACTGTGTCAAAAAAATTATGTGGCACATTTAAAATTGATTTCAAGGCTTATTTTGAACCAAATTACCTTTTATAAACATTCTATCAAGAGGAAGAATAAGCTTTGCACATTCAAGTTTGGAAAAACAGGCATTTATTAGCTGAAAAGTTGCCACTATGCACAAAGGCAATTCCTCCACATAGGAGGGGTATGGGAGAAATGAGGAAGGTCAAGGGTTTAAATACTAAGTGGCAAAATAAGAGAGAATGTTTCCATCACTCTAAAAAGTTCCCTCTTTTTATTTTGTAGGTATTCATTTCAACCTTACTTTTAGTCCCTGACAAGCATTGAACTCTGTCAGTGTACTACTGCCAACATGAAATATGAATGTTATGGAAATGCAGACATATGGTATGGAGCCTATTATGTCTGTGTTCTTTCAGTTACCTATAGGCTTTGAAATTTATGTGTGTTGTTGAATATATTCAAGAGTGTATTCCTTTATACTGATGAGTAGTAGTATTGCATCATAGAGATGTACTATATATTATCTGTTCATCAGTTGATACATATTTAGGTTGTTTCCAGGTTCTGATTATTTTGGTTAAAGATATATCTATATATAAACATTCACATGTAAAAAAATACTAAGTGGCCAAAGGATTCTGGGTCTTTCTCTGAAGACTCTAGTAGGTATAAAATATTAATGTAGATTTGTTTCTTTTTGTGCTCAACATTAATACAGATGTGGTCAAGAAAGATGACATAGGCAAATGAATATTATTTGGTTAAAGCATGCAGTTGTTAACTGCAAATTAACTGAAACCAGGGATGCTCTACCACTGAATTACATCACCAACCCCATTTTAAAAAACATCTGAGACAGGGTTTAAGTTGCCAAGGTTGATCTCCAACTTGGGATCTTCTACCTTCAGCCTTCTGTGTTGCTGAGATTATAGTTGTGCACCACCACACCTGGCTAAAATCAATTTATTTTTCAAAACCCTTAGTAAAGCAGTATCTTGAATATCTTACCAACATATGAAAGAGTCACCCTTTCTCATGAAAAGTTAAAAAGAAAATGATTAAGATAACCAATTGATCTAATTTCCAGGTCTTTGATCTATCTTGAATTGACTCTTGTGCAGGATGAAAAAGTGGGATTTCTTTTCATTTTTTGGCATATGGATAATCAGTTTTGCCAACATCATTTGTTGAAGAGGCTATCTTTTTTCCAGTGTATGTTTTTGGCCTCTCAGAGTCTCATTTGAAAATATGTGACATCTTATAATAATTTTGCAGTTCCTTTCACATATTTTCCTCTTTGGGATCATGCTTGTAATGCTAATAAGAAAAGTAGAAATGAAAAACTTAAGACACATCAATGTTATTTTCTTAGGATTTCACAACTAACAAGTGTTTAGAGTCAGTCTATGAATAAAAAATTTCAAATTTCTATCCCAGGGCTTTTTCACTATATCAAATTGTGACAGTTATGAGTTAATCATTCAAGACCATGAATGAAAAATATCTAATTAATTTTTCTTCCGAAAATCTATAATCTAATGACATGTATGATTACTGAAGTCTTTTGTTTAATTGTCCTCCCAATACAACTCTTGAAAATATTAATAAGATTATGTGAAGAAGTAATGGAAAATTAGAGCATAAATTGTGGATGAAGCCTTGTGTTTGCAGTTCAATATCTTAACAATAGAAAGCACATTGGTTTGACCTGATGTATTAGTTATAAAACAATGGTAGGTTATTATATATACTCTCAAATATCTGTATATTATTTCAGTTATTTTCTCTAATGTATATAGTCATTAAAGTAATCTGTATGATTTTTAACCATAACTTCTTGAACAACATTGAATATACCACTTGACATTCTCTATCCACATGGATTTATTTTCTTCCATGATTTCTGAAAAATTGTTTTGCAGTGGTATCAGTAATTCCACAATAGCCTGGAGTATAAAACACCATGCACTGATCTTTCTGGTTAGTTTTTATTACTTTATTTTGGGATATTATTACAAATACAGTTTACTCTAGAAAATAGTTAGCATCTGCCTGTTGGGCAAAGTAAAAATGAAGAAGAAGATGATGTTCAATAAGCCAACTTTGTGGAAGGCTTCAACTTTAAGAAGTTTTTACAAATGCATATCTCTCATCTGTTTAGAACTTAAAATACAAAGACATTTTTACCATTGGTATTTGGGTCTTTAAGAGGAGTTACAAAAGTCTGTTTCATCATTTCCTAAAATATATTCTATCAAACATCAGTTTAATTAGAAATATAATAAATGTTATATGACAAGATGAAGAAGAAGATGTAGAAGAAAAAGATTAAATGTACAAATATATTTGGGAAACACTAAGTTAATCCAAATTAACAAGACTTTCAAAGCTGTTAGTATGCTAATGTGCATTTATTAATCTCCAAGAGGGAATAAAATATCCAGAGCTTCCTAATCTTATTTAACCACATGACTTTTATTTAGTAGACTCTCAGCATAAGGGATCTGAAGAACAAATTTAGGAAATGCTGGATTACATAAGTCATATTGTTAACACTAACAGCTATTAAATTCTACCTTGCTGCCATTTATTGGATTTTTTTTTCATAGAGGAAAATGGATTCTGATTTCAACTAGGGATAAAGATAACTCCTCCTCCTACAAGGGATATCATGATTAACTTTGGTGTCATAGGACAGGTTAGACACTCACAACCTTATACTGTTTCTGCCCCGTGAATATGGTGAGCATGAATAAATGTAGGTATCTCTTTCCAGGGCAGTAACTTCCCAGACTCTTTGAATTAAACAATAATAGTAAAGAAATGTTATCTGTGTCATATAAGGTCTTTGACCTTGATTTTCTAATATCTACTTCTGTATTCAATTTAACTGTAAGCCATTTCTTCTTAAATTAGCCAGGATTTCTCAACAACAGCACACTTGACATTTCAAGCCTGACCATTCTCCACTGTGGGGGGCTGTGCAATTCACTGAAGGATATTTAGTGGCATTCTTGGCCTTTTACCCACTAGGTGCCAGCACCCCCCATCCCTGCCACCATGATTGTGTAACCAAAAATATCCCCAGAAACTGACAAATGTCCTCTGGGGGTAATACTGACCCTAGATGAGAATCGCTAAATTAGTATTTCTATTCTTGGCTTTCCAGTTCTTTCTTTAAGAGGAGCATTATTTCACCTAGTTCACATCTTTCTATTGATTTTTTTGGGGAAAAGTTTCTTTTCTCCTCTGATACATGCTTTGGGTATGTTATTTTGTTTGGTAATCTTTCCATTTTATCCACATCTTAGTAGCCTAGAAATTTATTAAAAGCTCTTCTTAATCTTACAGTTTTATCCATTACTTAATTGCCTTGAATTCTTTCAGCATAATCTTTTCTATGTTACATTTCTTTAAAAGTTTCCAATTATTTGTTTTACATATTATTTTCTCTTTCTCTTTTTTAGCAACTCATCTAAAACTTTAAAAAGGTATGAGGACTTAAGTGTTTTTAGATTTCTGATGCTGAGAGGTTATAACAGCCCTTCTGGCCCAGCATTTGAACTAATGGTTTCTGTAGTGGAGTTTAAGAAGGCTTGAGTAATACTAGATTACAGTGTTATTAGATATTTGAATACTTCTCCTCTTATTTTTTGCAAAACTAAACTAAAAGCAACAAAAAGTACTATTCATATTTCTTCTAACTGCTACAACTTAAATAGGTGGTTATTGGCTTAGTAGAGGGACCAAAGATGAAAGAATATTTGTAGCATTTTTGTCCTTTACTAAGTCCTTCCACAGGAGAAAAGGAAGTGTAAATTTGGACAATCAATACTTGAAGATCTTTGGCAAATTTTTATTTATGAATAGCAATAATAATATGCCATCTAGACACCATTTCTTGAACATTTTCTGTGAGATAAGAATGTTGTTAAGTACTTTACACATGCTATCTCACTTAATCTTTGTGAAAACACTGTGAGTACTACTGACATTCCATGTTTACAGGTAAAAACTAAGGTATGGGAAGGTGAAATCTCAATTAAGCTCAAGGTCAGCCAGCTATTAAAGGCCAAACTGTGACACCAAATTCAGGTCTGTCTGACCTCAAAACTCATGCTTTTCTATTTCCATCAGTAAAATTATACAAATTGAGGAGAGCCTTCCCTAGATGATTACTCTAATTTTTACAGTAGGAACAGACTATTTTCTATTTCTGTGTCAAAATATTGCTGAACTGCTGTTCTATCAATTATATCACCCCTTATCACCATTAGCTTAATGCTCAAAAGTATTTTGTAAAGGTAACCAACAGAGTCTTTATGAAATTTATAAATAAGTCCAGATGAATACAAATTCCTATGAGTATAGTGCACATCGTATATTTTTGATTAACTAATTTCTATTTCTATGTAACCATAGAAATGTCTTCCTTGGGAATGGTACATTTTTACTTCAACAAAGAAATATCTTGTGGTAAAAGAATCCCATTTTCATTTCTCTCTAGAAAAGCTGGTGAATGACAACTAAACTTTTACCTGATAAGAAAAATTATTTATATTAAAAAATCACATGAAGGAGAAGAGGCTTGTATCAGAAATAAAAGAAGTATGAATACATTGTATGTATTTGATCCTTTAAGAAATGTCTGAAATGATGCTATTATAATTTAACTGCCTGAAAGACAAATGTAAGAAAAGGAGCAAAGCAATGTTGAAGTATGATAGGAGAATCTGGAAACTAAAGATACTATCCTTACTTCACACTGAATGAAATTCAGCTTACAATATCATTGTCAATAGGCCCTTCATCATGCCACTGTATGTCATTCAAGCTATTTGTTATACATGTGGATAAAAGGGACAGGATACTTGGGTTTCTCTTGTCTTAACTCAATTTGGAAATGTTCAGATGTAATGTTACAGATATTAATTTTATTCAATGCAGTGTGTGAAAATAACATTTATGAGGAACATTTCTTTTTTTTTTTTTTTTTTTTTTTTTGCGGTACTGGGGATTGAACTCAGGGGCTCTCTACCTCCGAGCTATACCCCCAGCCCTATTTTTTATTCTTTATTTTGAAACCGGGTCTCCCTAAGTCGCAGAGTGCCTCACTAGGTAGCTGAGGCTGGCCGCGAACCCGGATCCTCCGATCTCAGCCTCCCGAATGCTGGGATTACAAGCGTGCGCCACCACGCCCGGCTATGAGGAACATTTCTGAAGTATCAACTTTGCATTCCTTCATGTGCTTTTTGTGAGGTACGAATTTTCAAGAAATCAGAAAAGGTTTAGAATTCCCATCTTCAAACAAGTATTGTTCTCATCATATTATTATAAAAATGTTTTCCTTTATTTGGGCATGGTGGTTCATGGCAACAATCTCAGTACTTGGGAGGCTGAGACAGGAAGACCCCAGGTCAGCTTGAGGTAACTTAGTGAGACCCTGTTTCAAAAAAAAAAAATAGAGCTGAGGGTATAGCTCAGTGGGAGAACATCCTTGGTTTCAATTCCTAGTAACACACACACACACACACACACACACACACACACACACACACACACACACCCTATTCTTATAAATATGACTATTTATGGCTAAACAGGGACTCAGCCAGCTATGTCTCCCTTTTAGCAGGTTTCTATGCATAGAAATGGGTTATGATGGAAAAACAAGAGCAAGGAGTGCATGAACAGTGAAAAGGAAAGCTGATAGGAAATATTAACATTATGAAAAGTTGCCAAGCAGCTGATCTCATCAATTTGAACCTGCCTTTGAACCCTGAGCAGATGAAACCAAAGAAAGTGATTCAATGCAATTTCCCACCTTTCTATCTTCACATTAATGTTTCTACATAATAACGATAAATGAAAATAAATACCTAATATACTGGGCCCTATGGCAAGTTATACTGTATTATTATTAAATTATCACAAAAACTATATGAGTCAGATATTATCATCCTCATTAAAAAAAAAATGAGAAAACAAGAATAGAGTAGTATCCTTAGGATCACATTGGAGTAGTTAGATGACAGATAGGATTACAAAGTATGACTGATGCTACAGGCAATGCTAGTAACCACTAATCTATGTTGGTTTCCCCTATTAGTGTATTCTGTGTATCCAGAAATTATTCTCGCCTATATTTTCATGAAACTTAAACAATTTTTTATGCTGATCTTAAAACGATGTAACACTTTATTGTGTATTTTATGCCCCCTTCCTCCAATTTAGCACTCATCCTAAAGTCTGTCAGAGCCATGACTATGTAAATGCATTCTTATTATAGTGTCAGTAAATACAAAACAACAAGTAAAATAACACACAAAATCAGACCTAGATCTTCTTGCCTGAAATTTAAAAAAATTCTTGAATTTGGAAGGAACAATGAAATTTTTGGAAATTATTTTCTTACAATTTAGAAAATTATTTTAACCACAATTAGCTAGCTAGTACCACTAGCAGGGTCAACAAGCATCCATGAGTACTTAATTTCAGTTCTATCACTTACTAGTTGGATAAGTTATTTCATATTTGTCATCTGTATAATAACGTCTTTGTCAGGATAAACCTCTTGGTATTGCTGTGAGGATTAAATGGGCTAATGCCTTTTAAACGCTTAGAACAGTACTTAATATACACAAAAGCTCAAAAGATATTATTTACTTATTTGCTAGAAGGGCCTTCTACTATCTACCCATATTGTACTTGTCCCATTGCTCAAGATATATAAGTATACTTTTCATACACTCTTAACTAAAGGATTCATGATATAAAATGAGAACCTTGGTTAAACAATATGCTTTGAAACTCACAATCAGGATATTTTAAAATATTTGTTATCACATCTGTGCTTCTTTGTTATTGTGCTTAATAACAAAGCTTCCCTATTTTACACACACACACACACACACATACACACACACACATATACTGAGACATATATAGCCAGAAACATATACCTATACTGCTAACTGTGTCATGGTATTCTTTCACATCTCAAAACCCTACCTAGACTTATAATCTTAACTCTAAACTTTTTTTTTGAGTAATAGGTAATTTGGGAAGATAACAGGAGAGTAATGGTGGCTAAATTTACCTACTTCAAGATAAGAGTATTTGTGGCTAAGAACTTAATTGAATGCTGTAAGGATAAAGGACTTATACACTGCATTTTTAGGTATTACATAAGTAGTAAGAAATCAAATTACTGTTATTTCTAGAAAATACCAAATATGAACATTTATGTATTTCTGTTTTTTGAAATATATCAGGAGGATTGTGAATTTTCATTATCATTATTTTTCAAATATAAGAGAATATTGTTGCACTGTGGGATCCATGTAATGGAAGTTCTTTATAGGTTAATAAAAACTGCTATTAATTATTTATTATGAAAGTTTGTAGTAACTTGTTTTGGGGTCTTTAGGATCTGGGTGGAGAGAAACCCACAGGTCTCATATCTAGGTTTTGCAAAGGTGCCAGGTATTTAGTAGGTATGCTTAGCATTCCCTGGATGATGACTATTCATTATTTTAAATCCAGCATGTTGTGCTTAGTTATTTTACTTTCCAGGTAGACATGGGCTTTCATTTTATGGGCTATGTAGCACTTTGTACACATCTTCCTACTTACTTTAAGTGACTGCCATACAGATTTATTATACTGATTCTCCTGCTGGTTGTAGGATTTATGTTTTATTCACATTTGTGTCCTTAGTTCTGAGCTGACTTAACCTATACAATAAATACTAGCTGAATTAGTTAACAAATTTACCTTTGGGAAAATTATGGCCATAAATTTCTGTGTCTAATAAGTAGGTTTTATTATTTAAGATCTGATTTTGAAAAGGTAAATATATTAAATTGTTATTTACCTAGAATAACCTTTAGGTTATATCTGGAAATCACCACTGAAGTATTAAAGGCTCAGATTAAATCAAATCACTATATAGCAAGATTATAGTTTCAGGTTCAAAAGTTTAAAAATCGAATTTGCTTACTTCTTTTTCCCTCTTTTAAACACATACACATTTCTTTTCTCCAAAGTAGTTATAAAATATATCAAGTATCTGTAGGCAAACTAAAGTTTTTAAAATTTAAACAGTATTCTATTTTATTGGGGGAGATATGAATTGTGGAATGTAATGTCACTAGGTGCTTTAAACTGTAGTTTGAAGGGACTAACAATTTATAGCTATTCAAGTAAGACCTAGTGAATATATTTTATAAGGTCATGAGCAATCAATCAATAGTTTTATTTGGTGAATATAATTTTCTCTTAAATATTAATTTATTTCAATATAAGTAGAAAATATCCAGAAAATTCTGGGATATAGAAAAGAAGATTTGATATACCTTACTGCCTATCTAATAACAGGTAGTCAATATGTATTCAAGGAATACATGAGAATTTTGTATTATCTCATGGGGCAGAAGAAGGGATAAAAAAGTTAGCAGGATTCCATACTGCACGTCTACAGTATAATAGGAGAGAAAAAAGGTACAAATACCTTCAATATATGACAAGTCAAAGTAAGTGCCACCAGAGTAATGAGGAATTATACTAAAAATATCATCAATTATGAAAAAGAAATACATGTACAGAGGATAACACAAAGAACAGTAAGTATGATTCCTATTCCTATCATTTTGGGCACAACTTTTTATACCTCATTATTACTACCAAAGAGCCATAAGAAATAAGACCAAGGGAGGAGGATATATGGCTATGGTGAACAAGCGAGAGGGGTGGGTGGAAAGTGAGTTACACACAATTTTCCTTTTGCTCAGCTATCATTGACCAAATTTAGAATAATTAGCAAGGATCCTGCCCTTCCACAAAGTATAAGCTTCTCACTAAAAACAATTTGAAAACTGGAAGGGAAGCAGTATAGATTTCCAATGAAATCCATTCATTCTTGCAATAGGAAGTACTACTTTACTACTTTAACAATAGGCATTTCTATGGGCAAATATTGCAGATACCTGTATCAATTTTAAGTATTTGTGACTGGGTTACTTTCTTGGTCATGCATGGAAAAACAAGAGTCAAAGATTAAAAAATCCTAGGTACATGTTTACTCTAGATCTATCTTTGCCTCATTCCTGTGATTTTCCTTTCTCAGCCTCCCAAGTACTGGAATTACAGGCGTGTACCACCATGGACAGCTAGAAGTCATGTTAACAATATTATTCACTAAAAATAATAAAGCCCTTGAACTGTTTTAATATTGCAACATGTAACATAAAGAAGTACATGTGATGTGAAAAAGATTTCCATAAACTATTATGAATTAAAATGTTACCTGCTGCTGTTGCTTATGTTTGGAAAATGTAGAATAATTTTAATGTCATATTTCATATTGTTGACATTCCACTTAGAAGCACATGATGGACACAGATCAGTTTATAAGGACTTAAAAGCAATCAAATGATTTTAATAACTCATAAGCCTATGAGAAGAAATTGAGATTTCTATGGCCAGGCAGATAGTCTCATGTAAACATAAAAGAACTCTCACCATAAGTTGGAGTGCTTTCTCGTCTCCCTTGACTACTTGATCTTCCCTTTTCATATTCGTAGCAATACAAGACAGTATCTTCTTCAACAATGTTAAACCTCTTTCGATATTCCTGATCCAGAAATGAATTTGGTGATTCAGATCCCTTATGCACTGGCTTTCCCACCATATGTCCTCTGAGGTCTTCACAAGGAAGGTTTCCTTTTTCATCCCTAAAGAAAAGTTGGGAGTAAAGGAGAAGGTTGTAGGAAAGTGTTGTGAAGGTAAAGTGTTAGAGATTATGACACTAATAATATCCTTCCCACACAGAGACTAAGACACTGATAATATCCTCCTCATTCAATATATCTCTTGATGTTTCCAAACTTACTTTGAGAATTACACAGCAATTTTTAATTATCCCTACTTTGCCAAACAAAACAAAACAAAAAACTGAGGCTCAGAGAGGTTAAATTACTTGCCTCGATGTCATATAGCTAATAAATGACAGTATTAAAAATGGACCACAGATCTTCTAACTACTCCTCTAGACCATTTTTCACTATACATACAAAGGAAATAATTTTAGCACATAAATTGCTTCTTTGTTCAAGATACTAGGTATAATGCTAACAATGCTAACCATGTGGCTTTCTTCTGCCAGTTTAACTAAATAATTCCTGGTGAACTTTATACTGCTTAAATATAAAGATGTATATGAGATTTATCACATATATAAGATATACTGTGGCCTTAGGAACTAAATTAGCACTATATAATTTGATATTGTAAGCATTCCAAACAGTATGCTATTAATCGAAGAATCTTAATGATGATAATTATTATCAATATTCAAACTCTATGCAACTCATTTAACAATAAAAATATATATTCATAGAACTCCTTATAATGGATATATTAAAGTTATATTACACATCATCAATGTTTCTCATGGAGGGAGGATAGAGAAATATATAATGTGGAGTTTAAGAATGAGATTTAGAATGATGTTTTTTTACCCGTAGGATTCTAAAGAGAAAAATCTCTAAAAATTTATGGGATTCCCCAAAACCATTTCTTACACAGTAATAGGTTTGGTCCTATAATGAGTGGAATTTTGATAAAAATATTTCATTTAGAAATGGTTAAATTGAACATTATCCTATGGAATGTTTGTTAGAAAAGCTTATCTTCTAGGGAATGCCTATGAATGTAAATGCAATTTATTCCCTTATGAATCATTAGTTATATTTCTTCCTAGTTCTTAATTGTTTCAAGTTGCCCTGAACAATGCCATGAATCAGTGCTATCAAGCCAGAAATAATTTTTGTTAAGTGATAAGGCTGAAAATTTAAATTTACAGAATAAATTGAATTATATACATATTTAATTAAGTCCCATTATACCTTATAAAATTGTGACAAGCTTATAAAAGTAATGGCAATTTTAAAAAATGAGTCTCTAGCAAAAATCTGTATGCATCTGTGTGCACATGTTTAAATGTTCAAATGTAGAGAACTATATTCTCTGTATTTTAAATATGTAGATAGTATTAAATAATATACATAAGACTAAATCAGTAATTTGTCATATCAATTTAACCCATCACAAGGTAAGGTTTCCAATTACATTGCCACTTACTCTTTTGTTTTCTAAAAGTATTGCTTATAAACAAACTATAACTATATAGCCAGTTCTTAGATCTAACATGAAGAAAGTAAATACAAAACCCAAGCAGAATTTTATTTTCAATTAGCTAAAAATTTTTCTTGAACAAATTATCTGGTACTTTTGTTACTGTTAGTCCTCTATCAAAAAGAAATTGACACTGCAATTAGCTTGGAAATAGCCCTACCAAAATTATGCCACTGAAGTAAGGCTATGTCTATCTACAAAAAGGGCAGACATAGTTATCTATGAGACCTGTGACATGAATGCTAGTGCAGCTGAGATCAGAGAGTGAATTAATTAATTTTTTACTTATAATGATATGAAGAAGCAGCCTTATGTCAACATGGCAGATTTGTTAAACATATCTATATGGAATACATACAAACAATGTTAATTTAAGAAAAGCACAAAGCTAAATCAAACTTTCCAGTGGAAGAAAAGTGTAAGAGCATGTTCAAGTCAAACAAAAAATGCAGATAATTTATGTAAGGCTTTAACTCAAAGGGGTTTGATACATGGGTTGCTGATTGCTATTATCAGAATACTGACATTTTGACTCAAAAATATATTTAGAATATTCTGTTTAATTATTTACTGATCAACTAAAATCAATTAAGGTGACATAGTACACATTACTTCACTACTTACGAATTTTACTGAAATGTATGGAGCTTTCAGTTTATACTGACAAATATAGGGTCACTATGTTGCATTTCAACTTCTCTAGTATATTTAGATAGAATGTTCAAGCTTTTTATTGATTTCAATATATTGCCATAAAACATATTCACCACATTCCGAGGACAGGACTGGATTATTTTATTTGTTTGTGTATTTATTTTTTTATTATTTTTTTATTTTTTTGCAGGACTGGGGATTTAACTCAGGGGCATTCTACCTCCGAGCTACACCCCCAGCTCTATTTTTTATTCTTTATTTTGAAACAGGGTCTCACTAAGTTGCGGAGGGCCTCACTAGGTAGCTGAGGCTGGCCACGAACCTGGATCCTCCAGTCTCAGCCTCCCAAATAATGGGATTACAAGCATGAGCCACCACGCCCGGCTTCATTTGTGTATTTTAAATACTTTCTTTCCACAGCCAATTTCTTTATAACAATTCCTCCCTACCTAATAGAAAATAAATATTTAAAAATTGCAGAGATTTGATAAAAATAATC
>PVLC010002718.1:54166-109409 GCA_004027655.1 Graphiurus murinus
CGGTACTGGGGATGGAACTCAGGGGCATTTTACCTCCGAGCTATACCCCCAGCCCTATTTTTTATTCTTTATTTTGAAACTGGGTCTCACTAAGTTGCAGAGTGCCTCACTAAGCAGCTGAGGCTGGCCGCGAACCCGGATCCTCCGGTCTCAGCCTCCCGAATGCTGGGATTACAAGCGTGCGCCACCACGCCCGGCTTAAAAAATAATCTTTTGATATTTATCTGAACATATAGTCCTCTGAAGAATAACCCTTCTTAAATAACATTTTGCATTGAAATACAAATATTTCCAATTAAAATGAAACCAAGTCATGAAAGAGTAGCTTCTTATTTGGAACACACATTTCTATTGCTTCTCATGCAAGAGTATTCAGAAAGAGTGGCAGCAGCCGGGCGTGGTGGCGCATGCTTGTAATCCCAGCATTCGGGAGGCTGAGACCAGAGGATCCGGGTTCGCGGCCAGCCTCAGCTACCTAGTGAGGCACTCCGCAACTTAGTGAGACTCGGTTTCAAAATAAAGAATAAAAAATAGGGCTGAGGGTATAGCTCGGAGGTAGAATGCCCCTGAGTTCAATCCCCAGTACCGCAAAAAAAACCAAAAAAAACAAAAAAAAAAAAACAAAGAAAGAGTGGCAGCATCTTAACAGAATTAAAATGCAACTTATCAAGCCAGGTGTGGTGGCGCACACTTGTAATCTCAATACTTGGGAGGCTGAGACAGGAGGATCACAGGTTTGTGGCCAGCCTCAGCAATTTAGTGAAGCCCTTGACAACTTAGTGAGATCCTATTTCAAAATAAAAAATAAAATAGGGCCAGGGGTATAGCTCAAAGGTAGAATACCTCTGGGTTCAACCCCCAGTACCAAACGGGGGGAGGGAAAACAACTTATCTTTTTACTAGCATGGATTTGTACATGACCCTGTAAATTGAACGTAAGACTGCAAATTGTATATTAGAAATATTTATGAAATTCCAGTTAGTAAATTATATTTTCTTATAATCCGTGCCTAAAGATGAATTTAATTCTCTAAAATAAGAATTTATATATGTATATATAACTGACTAGTTTTATTATTGTATGAGAGCATAGCATTTGCATATATGTCATAGTAAAATGTAGCATTTAGATCATATGTCAGTATCAATGTCTCTAATGGAATAAAGATTTCTGAGACACTTAGGTATACTAAAGAATTACAAAAATTAAATTATTTTATATACTGAAGAAATTTAATATTAAGTGTGGCTTATAAACTTGGAAATAAAAAAATTTAAGTAATTGTTTTTGAATGACTGTAGAACTAATTTAAAAACTGGATCAAGCCAGGCATGGTGGCGCACACCCGTAATCCCAGTAGTTGGGAGGCTGAGACCGGAGGATCTGGGTTCGTGGCTAGCCTCAGCTACTTAGAGAGGCCCTCCGCAACCTAGTGAGACCCTGTTTCAAAATAAAGAATAAAAAAATAGGACTGGGGGTGTATCTTGGAGGAAGAATGCTCCTGGGTTCAGCCCCCAGTATCTCAAAACAAACAAACAAACAAACAAAACCAAAACTGTATAAAATCCTTTGTGATTGGTATATATTGCTGATCCTTTTTCATAATTTTTGTATTCACAAGGCTGGATATTAGAATGCTTTTGGACACAAGACATTATGGCACAAAGCTTTAATCTTTTATACCTTCCAGGAATTTGTAATAAGAATCTGGAAATGAAACAAAGAGTCAGCTCCAAGAAATCTAGAAAATAGATTTTAAAGGCAATTTATTTCCTTGTAAACTATTTCCTGAGGAAAATATTAATAAACTAATGAATACTCTTGATACTGAAGTATTAGGGGGGAAAACACTCTCCCTCTTCCCTCTCTTTGTCTTCTTCATCAAAATAATCTCTCTCCAGCATTTGGGAGGCAGAGATGGGAAGATCTGGGCTTGCGGCCAGCCTCAGCTACCTAGTGAGGCACTCTGCAACTTAGTAGACCCTGTTTCAAAATAAGGAATAAAAAATAGGGCTGGGGTTATAGCTCAGAGGTAGAATGCCCCTGAGTTCAATCCCCAGTACCGCAAAAAAACAACAACAAAAAAACCTCTCCCTACATTTAAGAAAGTATAAAAAATATATATAAACTTTCTCTTTTTAAAAAGTGTATGAAGCCAGGCAATGTGGCACACATTTATAATCTCAGTACTTGGGAGTATGAGACAGGAGGATCGCAGGTTTGAGACTAGCCTCAGTGATTTAGCAGGACTCTGAGCAAATTACTGAGACCCTATTTCAAAATAAAAAAATAAAAAGGGCTGAGGGTGTAGCTTGGAGGTAGAATACCCACCTGGATTAAATTATTAGCACCAAGGACATGTTTATTGTCTGTGTGTGTATGTGTGTGTATGTGTTTGCACACAAGTGCAGGTATAAGATGCTTCAAACTAATCTGAGATTTCTTGGGACTGCTTAGTCAAAGAGCTTCACTTATTCTTTATTTACTAAAATAGTTCTTATTATTTAATATTATTTTCTTATTCTTTCCTATTATATGAGACAAGGAGGGTAAGATAATTACTGCATAGTACATTTTTAATACAAATTAGTTATTATTATTAACCAAAGTGGATTTGCTATACTGGAAATGATTTTCCATAATGTATTCAGAATTTCTAAAAGAGAAAATATTCAGGATGTTTTCCAAGAATTGATTTCACGGTTTCTATACAATTAGGTTAGTTTTTAGCTAGAAGGTGCCTAGAACAACATAATGGTTAGTTTTATACCTGGGAATGTATGGTTCTGCAGGAGGAGGGGGAATGTAGAGATCCTGGAGAGCAGAACTGTCTCTTTTGGTGGGTGTACTGATGGTGCTGGAAGGCGTGGCAACGCTGCTTGTGGGACTTCTAGGTATAAGAGGCTGGTTAAAATGAAAAAGAAAATACATACGCACACAAACAACACAAAACAACAACAACAACAATGACACATAGTTATCATTTTAAAATGATCTATTTCTATAAAAGTTTTGAACTTGGCTGAAATCAAGAAGGATGTTATTTACCACATTGATGTTCCTTTGAATCTCCCAAAACAAATAATATACATTAGAAGTTTCTAAATAGCTTCCAACTCACCTTTACTATGATCTAACCATTTTAAAGTTATTATCAGGCAAAAATTACCATGCAGTGTTTTATAATATAAATATTTATCTCAGTCAAAACATTTAAATTTTGTCAGAATCCAACTTTTAAAAGATGAACACTCAAAAGAATTAGCTCTCTCACATCCTGACATACAAACAACAAAAAAAACCCAAAACAAAAAACAAAAAAAAAACCCAAAAAACAAAACCAAAACCAAAAACAATTTCAGATCTCACCCAAAAGACAAACCATATTCCTACGTCAGTAGAATGTCAAAGATTCTCAGAAAAGGCAAAAAAAATGGAGTATGAAAGGTCAAAAGAAGAGTATTTTCTAGGAAAATGAACTTTTTTTTCCTGTCAATATAAGCATTGCTAGCTATCTCTTCAAAGCTATTTTATGGTATATCTTCAAAAGTATGGTGATAAATGTGACCCAATCGTTTCATCTCTCATAAGCACCCACATTTTTGTAATTTAAAATAATCTTAAATTCCATTATCTCCTGATCTCATTTTCATGCTTGTAGTTAAGTACTGAATAAGAGGGTTCTTTTAAGTTAAGATACTGTAGCTACTGAATTAAGCAGTATTTCAGAATGCAATAAGAGCACTCCCAATTCCAAGCTTCACAGCATTTAAAGATAATCTTGTGGTTTAAGTAAAACTGAAACTCACAAATTTTATGTTTATCTTACAGATATTACTGATTAACTACAAATACAATTAACATATTAAAATAAGAATTTTAGTGCAATCTCAAACAGAATAATAATTATCGCAAAATGAACTATATCTTCACATGAAAAGATGTTGCCATTTTAGCCAGTATGATTTAAGCATATCTAATAGACCCACAGTTGTATTACTTTTAACACACATTGCTGGACACTCAAATTATAGCATATTACAACTATTTTGTATTGTGACAATACTTTTGTACAGATAAGCAAAATTTGTTCAAAAAGCCAAGCATAAATACAATGGAAAGTACAATGTAGGTCATTGGGGTAGGCTACATAATTTAAGACTCAGTTCATGATTTGGACCTTTCTGGTTACACAGCTCACCTTAATAGCTTCTTCATATCACACATCCTACTAAAATAACAGTTAAGTTTAATTTATGTGAAATAGAAATTTTTTAAAAAGTGAGAAAAAGACAAAAGAAATAATGCTTTTTCGGGCTTTACGATATTTCATCTCATGATGCTAAAAATATCAGAAACTTTACACACTAATTGAAGAATTTAAAAATTATTATGAAAGTATATGGTGAAGACTATTATGTTTAATGATACTGATTTTTGGAATAGCATTCAGTTAAACTATAACTGTCAATTAGAAACAGAACTCTTGGCAATGGGAAAACCTTAGCTTATATGAGTAATCAAAGGAGTCACTTGTACTGATGAACACCATTAAGTACAAGGAAATAAAGAACTGTATTCTTTCTAAGGAAACATTGCATGCCTCTACAACAGATCTTTTAATGAAGACTCAGTGATATCTATGTAATATATAGTTAATGTGATATGACTGTTTTCTTGTGTCAGGACATCTTGGCTCTAAATACAGATGGCACTAAACAATGAGTCTGACCAAAATTTCATCATACTAGTAATATAGTAAAGAAAAAATTATTACACAGTGTACTTATTTCCAATACTTTTAACCTATGCACTGTGAGAGAAACAACAACATTCAGTGTGCTTTTTAAATATGCTAATAAGTCTCTTACTTTACAATATCTGAATACTATAAGTGGACTTAAAACCAATTTCTTAAAAATAAAAGCTTTTAAAATAATCAAACTTAAATTTTTATTGATTTCCTCAATGTTAGTGTCACTATTTCTAGTTTAAGGATTTCTCTCCTTTACTTTTACCATCTATAGAAATAAAGATTATTTTTCTTGGTTAGTACACATCTTCTCCTTCCCAAATGAAAAAGAAAGAACTGAGGAAAAATGGAGTAGTAGTCAACAGTTACAAGTATATTTAAAAAATGCCTTAAATATGAGGTAAAAAAAAATTTTAACTAAAAGAACATTTTATCTTACCTGGATTGTTATCAATATTGTCTACCTAATGTACTTATACCTTTCTCTCTCGAGGAAACTTAACTATTACTCATCTCAATTTTCAAAATTGCTATTCCTCTAGGATTTTATTTTCAGCAAGGAGTTGCTATTAATGTCATCAGTTATTGTGATTAGCTAAATTGCCAAATACATAGAGGAAAAGGACTTACAAGTGTTTAAATAGATGAAAGGTTTAATTATGTCGAGCTGGTTCAATTAACTGAACTAGGTGAAAAAAACAATTTGTTTTTACAGAGAAAAAAGGAATTAGCAATCTTGCTTAAAAACTAGCTAGTTATTTTGTCGACTGGTAAATCATAGAAAATATCTCAACTGGTTTATCAGACAGATATTATCTGTCTTCTTAGGATGTGTAAACCAAGAAAAACTCATGGTAAACAGTCAATACACTTAGTATAATTCTGTCTACTAAGTGTACTATTGGTTTTTTTTGTTGTTGTTTTCGGTACTGGGGATTGATACCAGGGGCATTCTACCTCCGAGCTATACCCCCAGTCCTATTTTTTATTCTTTATTTTGAAACAGGGTCTCATTATGTTGCAGAGGGCCTAAGTAGCTGAGGCTGACCATGAACCCAGATTCTCCAGTCTCAGCCTCCCAAGTACTGGGATTAAACGCATGTGCCACCATGCCCAGTGTCTAAGTGTGCTATTGTTAATATAATCAATGCTAGAAATTAAACCTTCGTTTAGAGGATCACATTTTTAAAAACCAACTTAGACACTGGACAATGGAAACACAAAATATGACAAAATAGAAGTTTCATGAGAAAATGAAAATATCTACTTAACCCAAAAGGTGGTCTCTATAGAAATTAAAAATCTTTAAAAAATATTTTAACTGTGAGTAAGAACTGAAAGAGTGCAAAGCAAGTGATTAAAATAATTAAAAAAGCATCTGAGAACTTTAGACAGGTAAAATTTGACTAAAGCACAAAATAAATGATGTAATTAGCTGAAAATCAGCCAAAAATTTCTATTTAAAACAAGCAGCATTGAAAATATACCTATTGTCAATAACCATTTGTACCATAATACACAGAAAACAACAAATATAGCTTCCCTAAACCCAAAAATTGGAGTTTTCTCAGGATTCATTTCAAATTTTAATAGGCATATTCCTTAGATTAAAAAATCTATATAAGAGTATAATAATGCAAAAAGGAAGCTCTTATCATAGCAACATTTACTTTGAATCATTTGCTCATAATATAAGAAAAAGTTACCATTGTACTAGAAAGGATTTCCAATTTAAGAAAAAAGTAGAAATAAAGAGTAATATTCTTTTCTTTTACCACTTGGGTCTTATACTGGTAAATTTGTATGGGAAGAGAATTATGAACTCTCAACATTTATGGATAAAATACAAGGGACATTTTAGAATTACATTTTATTATTTAAGCAAGCATAAAGCTTCAGTATAACTTGATACACTCTGTTATGCAATCAAATCTGATGTAGATCCATTTTGAATGCCATCCAAAGTGGTTTATTTCCTAGAAGAATCTAGTTATAACAATTAGTTTTCATTTCCAAATAGACTTTGTGATATAAAGCTCTCCTTCCACATACTCAATGAGGATTCAACAGGGAAGACACATTTGCATGTATGTTTTTACTCTTGTAAAACAAATCTAACAGATTTTGAGGGGGGGGACACTGGCCTTTATCTCTAAAAATTGTCTGAATTCTAAATAATTATATGAATCTATTCAAAAATACATTTATAAACTTAGGTCAATTAGTGAAAATTATTATCATCAAACAGAACTCAGAAATACTCTACCTAAAACTTGCATATACATTTTTCATAATATCAGTTTAAAGTATAAAAATACTTCAGATTTATATCCTAAAATATGGTGTGGCACAAATCTTCTTCTGAATCATGAGTGATAACTTTAGTGATAATATCCTACTCATCAAACTTAAACATCATTAAAAGATTGTGATTGTTGTAAAATAAAATTTTAGCTTTTGTAAGGGATCAGTGAAATCTTACTTTAATCCTCTGATGGCTCAGGTGTTTTCTTTATACCCCAATTCTAACATCTCTAAGGTAACTGAGTATATCTGGAAGGTACTGGTGTAACCCAGAAACCCCTATGGTCTTAAAGAACTTGTATACTTAAACTACATTTGATGTTGAGGTTTAACTCCAAATATTTTACATTTTTAAAATATCGTGGCAAGAATATCTTAATTTAGTTGGCCCTCTGTCTAGTAAGTGACCCAGATTTGAAATAGTTATAAAAGTCTTGAGTAAAACCAATGATATAAAGACAGCCCCAATATTAAAGTTTAAGACACTGGATTATGTGGTTAGCTTTAAAACTGACTAATGCCAATAACCCATAGAGCTTACTTTTCTTTTCTGGGGGAAAATATCTACCGAAATACAAATTATTACATCAAATATAAAACCGGGCCATTTATTTTATTCACTCTTAGGAATAAGCACAAACTCAAATAGATCACAATACCCCAATATCCTAGAAACAAACATTCATACAAGTCCTTACTTAGTTCAAACACATTCTTATTATAATTCCCAATACTAGTATCAGAATACTGTTTTATGTTAACAACTCTTCCCTTAATTATCTAAACAAATGATCCAGAAAAAATTATTCTGGATTTTGGGAGGCAAGAATTTGTGTACAATCTTTTCAGTTTCTTGGCCATGTAAAGAATGTTAGATCAAATTTGGAAAATTACTGAGTACATTTTTCCTGGTCAAGCTTTTTTTTAAGTAGTAAAATATATAAGAAGACCTTAAGCAAGGGAAATGTATATATTCAACAATTCTCCCAGTTGTTTCACAGGTTATTCTAGAATCTAAATTTTTAAGTACAAAAGGTTTGAGTCTTCTTTTATAATGTCCCTGTTCCACATCAGACTACAAAGAAAGCAGATTTTTTTTTTCTGACTATGGATTTGACCAGGAAATTGTATCTGCCTAAATTAAAAAAATACAGATATGTGGGCATAAAAATATATATTCAGTTACATGATTTATAACTAATACAGATTTCAGAGTCACACTATAAAATGGTTTTTTCCACCAAATCATCAACTTTTGCACACTGTATTGAGTTTAACACTAGTATATTAATCAGGTGCTGTCCAATAATATGGGAATAATTAAATTGCAACATTAAAACTGAACTTTCATTTTTAATAACAGTAAACATCATTTGGGGGATATTACTGAAGAAAGAATGACTATTTTTGCATTATAGGTGATTATTTGTAGGTAATATTAACACTGTGAAAACAGTTGGCTCAAAAACACAAATGTGACTTAGATCCTTTAATTGATTTGTTTAAACATTGGTTGGTGAATTAAAATTTGATGCGACAATGGCTTTCAGCTATTTACTAATTTGATCATGTAAAACATACAATTGATATTTCCTCCCAGTCAGCACAATTACATTTTAAAAATAAATTTTCTTCTCTAGTTTCATATCTAACATTTATTCTTGCCCTCATTAAAACATGCTTTTAAAATAAAACCTTTAGAAACATACACACTTCGTCACTAATGGGTTCTTAGTCATGCCAAACTGTAACTTGGATATTAGAGTAAATTTGATTCCTATTTCTGTATTTTGACTTTTACAGAATAAGTCTAAACATTTATATATCTATGTATTTGCAACCTAATGTAATTAGCATTTTCCAGTTGTTACAAGATTTGATAAATAAAATTGACTGTAATGACTACTTTCTATTTTTCTGTTCAAATGTGTTTAAATATTCTGTAAAATGGCATCAAAGTTAATGCTAACACAACAAAATTTAAATGGAAAAGCACAAAAATCACACAAATAACTATGGTATCAATGTAAGAGAATTATGGATTAGAATACAATTTAAAGACATTTTAATACAGCTTAATGTTATACAAAAAAATCTTGAACAATACCTAAATCAGTTTGTTGAATTCCAGCATTGATTTTCATGATCATTTCTGAGATGCACTTCCCCCCAAGAAAAGTTGAGTTCTTAAATTTTTAAAAAATTGATTTCCAGTGATGATTTCAAGGAACTTTTTTGGAAGTGTCCAGCTAATTCTTTCATATACCTCTTATGAGAAGAAAATGACACAACCACTACAAGTTTGTGGCTTATGCATACTAATTTAAAACCACAAACAACCAAAAATACACCTTGTTTATCTAAAGTTCCCTGGGACTTTTTCATCAATTAGAAGAACCTGACCATAAACAATTACCATGCTTACCCAAATCCAGGAGATTATTAAAGGGTACCACTCAGATATTTTGAAAAATGGCTTCCAGAAAGCAAGGAATACTTGGTGTGTAATCTTAGAATAAAATATTATATCTCAAGTCAGACATCTCTGCTACTTATGAATGTGTACAAATGACAACAAGTCTTTCAGATATAATTAAATCTACTTGTAGAATTTAACGAAGGGATTGTTAAATCCTTTAGTTCTATCAAAAATGTTTGAGAAATCAGTAATTTATCAAAAGAGCTTCCAAATTTCATGAAATGTACTGATGAAATTGCTCTGTGAGCATGAAGTTGAATTGTATGCTTTTGTTTATTTGGCTATAATTTCAATAAGTTTCAAAGGAAAATCCAAATCCAAATTCATTATTGCAGTTATATTGAAAGTCACTATCTTTTTAAACATTTTAGAAACAGGACTTTAATTAAAACATGTGGTATTCTTTAACAATATTCTACTTTAGAGTAGCTAAGATGTTTTATTTGTATAGACAAAAAAATCCTTATTATAAAATCATTATTTTTTCATTAGGATAAAATTATTTTTAAAAGATGTATGTACTAGTGCCTACACAGTATGCAATCTTTGCTATATTTTATCTGAAAATGCTAATATATAAGTCTGTACAATATAAGAAAAAGATGAAATAGACATACTCAAGTAAAGGCTACACATTCGTTTTGTAGGTTCTAATTTAAATAACTCTTAGTAGATTGCTGGTACAACCTAAGAAAAATGAAATAACTTAATGTACATTTCCTCAAGTTGAATGCTGATGATTTATTCTTAGATGAGTTAATGGACATTTTAGCTCTAAACTATTTCTATACATACTAGAAGCAAGAACTTAATAAGAATGTCACTTGAGTCTACATAGAGGATTGTTATAACATTCAGCACTTGTGTTTCACATCTGAGGTTATTTCTTAGGCACTAGGAAGGAAATAAGACCTCAGGCATAATATGAAAACTTTCTCATTCACCATTTCTTTGATTTTCCCCACTCTGAAGATCATCTATCTTCACCCTCAAGATCCTGGTACCCTCAGGTTTTGTCTATCTTTAGTTTTATCAGAATCTATATTCTATAGAAATTCTGACAAGACAGTTTCCATTATGTTTCTGGGTTTTTACAAAGCTTTATGATCAAGAAAGAACACTATAATGGTATAATTTCAGGTCCTCAAAATAGTTCCTGGGATACTTGGTGGTGGTGATGGGAAGGTACATTAGATAACATGTTCATTTCCCTTACTCTTAAGGCATTTTTAGCACCACTAGGAAGTATTTAATTAATATTAATAATCTTCCTTCAACTCTGCAAAAAGTTGGCCACCAAAGCAAAGTTGGCCTCCAAAGCTGTTAATTTTTTTTCTTCTTCCTAACAGTCTTGCTTATCTGTAGGTGGTTGACCTTAGCCAATACATGTTAGGTAAAGCAAATTCAGTTAAAATAACAAATTTCCAAAAAATGTTGATACATATAAAAACTTATATAAATTCTGATTTTCTTTTCTTCAGATTTTAACATTCTGAAAAAGTAAATTTAAATATACTCAGCATAGCTGAATGAACAATGAGGAATAAATATAACTAGTGATCTGATAAGGCACAATTCTTGGCATTTAAAAACAAACCTAGAAACAGTACCTTAAAATTATTATAGGTATAGGTAAAGAAAAATGTGAGGTAATTTTAAAAATTAAAGTCTGATCCTTTTTGGTTCATAAGCATGATGACTGGGTGTTCATGCCATTGTGTGAGGTGTGCCTCCTTCTAAACCTTGTTACAACATTGGCACATTACCCATCTAATATGAAAAAAAAATAAAGTTGGGTCTCTAGCTTTGAATACATACAAAAAATGTGTGCAATAAATCAAATATTGGTCTTTCAATTATTTCAGCATTTTATGTAAAAATGATTCTTAATTGAGTACTGATATTATTTTAACTCTTCACTTTAGTTTGTGCTGGTAGAATAGAATCTAACAGGGGAACAAATTATCAATTTATTTTCTAAAGATATTTCCTCAGAGTACACGGATACACAAGAAACTAGGGTCTTTTGGGTTTTCCAGTCCCTTTATGAGGGATGAGAGTAGAGTTGTTGAATTTAATTACACAAATGCAGAGAAGAATACCTAATGGTTGAAAGTGTGGGCGTCTTCTTCAGGGTTCCCAACCCTGCAGACTTTGAAGAAGGATCTTTGGGGGAAGACTTTCCTATAGGAAACTCCAGAGTGGAACAACAAAGCAATTATTAATGCAGTAAGAAAAAATGATGTGATTGGAAAGCCTAATCTGCTCATCGATGAATTAATGAGGCAAACACTAGCCTTTGAACTTTAATGATCAGATATTTTTGATAATATACATATACTATAAGTCAAGTTCATTTGGTAATATTAAAAATTTGTTTCCTCATTTGAAAAACAGAATCACATTAGATGTTCAGACATTAATGTTAGAGCTTTTTATGTGTTTTTATATAAATTAAGAATGACAACTTTGAGGCCAATGAAAAATCACCATAATCTAAAAGACCAATCATACGTAATAGATAATTTAGTTATAAAAACTATGAATGATAAAAGCTACTAATATAGAGTTTAGTACAATTTACATATCAGTGATGATAACAATGTATGTTCATATATTGCTTTTCTTTTTAATTTGAATAATAGTGATCTAAATTCAAAGTGCAATTTAATTTTTAAAAACAGACATGTAAGAAAAGGTAATGGTCTGCTAATTTAAAAATGCAGGTTTTGGGAAAGAAAAACATTGTATAATATGTTCAAAGATTATTTTCTGACTAAAATGGAAGGACATATATTACTTTCCTGCTTTTTGATAATTAGAATACTTTTACAACTTTCTATGTAACTCCTAAGGAATATAAACTTCTCAATATACATAATATTTTATAGTGATGTTTCATGCTGAAGAAAAATGCAAAAATTCTAATATGACAATTTGTCACCCTACGGGGTGGAAAAGTGAAAAATGATCGGTCAGAAGGATGCGATAGGTAGATTTTAATTGCTAGTTTTAAACTCAATTTTCCTACTGTTTATAAATTGTTACTATTTTTATAATGTGATTTAAAGGAATTTTACAAATTTTAATCTGGCTTCTTCCAGGAGTATGTGCAATTATAACCTATAAATTAGAAGATTATATCACAAAAGTGAAAATTCTTACTTTTATTTCTCTCTATATTTTGGCATGAAATACTTGTGACTTTTTGGAATTATGCTTTGTTTATGAATTAAGGTAGAGTTCTTTATCATTTGGGTTTTAGTTACTCTCAAATTTTATCACAATTAAGTCTATTAGGATAAGCTGTGCAGAGATAATTTCACAAACAAATTTTCAAAAGCATACAAGATTAAATCCATATGCTGCTGAGATGAGGCACAATAAAGAAGCATTACTGAGATAATCTATGGCTAAAATGATGGTGTATGACTTATGATTAAGCTTCATTACCTGCAGAGCAAGGGGCTTCCATCTCATATTTTTCAGTAAAGCTGGTGCTGAGGTAAGCATGCTCTGAGGTCGCTTTTTCAAAGTTAAGATAACACCACTCGGGTCCTCTCGTAGTGCATTCACCAAATTTTTCAACTGCCACCCCACCTGGTAACCAGCAAAATCATTACAATAAAATTGAGGTACAGTATTCAAAGATTTAATGTTCTCCCCCTTTAATAAGATTAGTAAAAATCACATAATTGGTGTATCATCCTATCAATTTTCAGGAAATATATACTCAAAGAAATTTTATCTTTGAATCGATTAACCATGTTATTGCATTAGAGTCCATATAATTATGAGACAACATAATGGAGGTTTACCATGTAAAGCAGAAACTAAACCTGTATCCTATGTTGGAGCAATGTAGAATGTATATTTTGTCACCATTAATGCTGTTTATCTACTAAGTTTAGATCCAAGCTCTATTCATAAGTATAATTTAAAAGTCCACAATGCCAGAAAACAAGGATTTGGCAATGTCCTAATCTTACACACCATGTTTTAGAGATATGTGGTTACCAGTGTCTCTAAGTTATACTGACATTGTGCTACCAACATCTGGTTCTAACACAACATTCTGATGCAAGGAGGATAGCATCAATAAATGAACCTTTTACCATGCTATAGGAGTATAAAAATGACAAGGTAATGCTACTCCAACCAGCAGCTATTTGGAAATGTGTTCCAAACAACCCTATGAACTTAAAATATAGTGTGCTAAATTTAATGAAGCCATTCTATTTGAGTATCACCTCAAAAAACGATACATAATTAATCTAAATACTTGATAAGTGTCTTGAAACCTGGCTCAGTGGTTACACATGTTAAATTACTTCACTCATCTGATTACAACTCTGAACATAGAATAATTTTTGTTAGTTTGCGTTTAAGAGAGACTATTGATGCAGTATTAGGTAATTGGAATCCTAAAACTATGCTTTAAAGAAACACATTAAAACAACTATTATTCCAGAGTTTGTTTTTGAAAATACACTTCACATTTAAAACAGAAAAGAACCTTTTGTCACAACTGTAATATAATATTCTGGATGTGTTATACAAGTTTGCTGGGTTATAATTTATCCTGGATTGCAAACAATTTAGCAAATGGTAAATAGTGATCTAGTTTTTTCCTAGGAACCCAAGTGAAAAGGAATGCCTATCTTTAGTCTGCTATTTATCATGTTTTTGCTTGGAAGATTTTATTCAAGCAGAAGAGAATGAGTGCTCCCACCAAAAGAAGCAAAGATCCCTAGAGACTACTGAAGAAGTAATCTAGAATGCAGCCTCTGTAGTATAACAAAATAATTTGGTATTTGTAATGAGTATTCATTTAAATTATAACCTCAATTATAACTGAACTGAGTGATGATGAAGAGGAGTCAGGACAAAAAAGAAGCAAAATGTTATAATGCCTAAAACCGCAGTGGTCTTAGATATGAATCAAAATTATCATTATGATACTTGGCTAACATGAATAAGAGGCTGCCAGTTTAAAAGATCATATTAATACAGATCAACTGCAGTAACAGAACTAATCAAATGTCTCCCATTATATAGAAATGGGGAATGTTATGTGTCCAAAGGCACATTACCTTGATTCTCATTCCTCTGATAGCTAAGTACTGTCTCTACAGCCATTTTTACAAGCTAAGTGTCAAAACAGAGTGAGTTTTAATCCAAGTGTTCGTTTTGCTTGCCAGAAAATTGAGTTACAAGTTTGGAGGGAGAAAACACGTTCATACAAAGAGTTTATGAGGAATTTATTGATAACCATATTTTGTTAATTTATTCAAATAATTGCTAATTATACCAAAGCAGTAAAAGTGATAGCCATATTTTTCTTCCAGCATATCTATTCTTAACAATGAGTTATGTATTGATTTATATTCACCAATTTCTTTCCATTTACTCTGTAATATGATCATTGTAAATAGTTGATGATTTTTAAGGCTATATGGTGTTTTTTTGTGAAATGTTCAGTACAATTTGATTCATTCTGTCCTTTCACACTTTCTGTGTAAATAACTAAAAAATTGAATTGTTTTTCCATGAGAAAGTGGAATTATTTTTGGTGAGAATATTAATTTAGGGTGGATTTTAATTTTGCAGCCAAATGTTATTTAATAGCAGAAAATTTGGGTATGTAATTTTGATACTTTTAAATCAGCTTTTCTACTATCATTGACATAAAAGTGTTTTAAACAAAAGCAAACAAATACATACCAAGAGCCATATATAGTAAGTATTTTTGGCTCCCCAATTCTACTTCCACTACTATAAGGAAATGATTGTACAAAAGCACAAAGAGAAATGTGCAACATGTATATCACCGTATGGTTGAACCAACCAAAAATGTACATTATATAAATATCTACTAGTAAGGGGTATGACAATTGTTGTGTGGAACAAAGTCAGTTCTAAAATAGCAAATGTAATTCTACTTTTGTTAAAAATGTATATAAATATGGAAAACAGAAATATATACACCACAATTAATGGTGGTTACATTTAAAGGGATTGTAAGATATACTTTCTTCTTTATACTTTTATTTCCTGAACTTTGGCAAGAGTTACTTTTCTAAACAATAAAAACAAAAAATACATAGATTTAGTCTATAAATAGTGGCATTTCAATTAGAATATCATTTTGTTATTTAACTAATAAGGACTATTTGTTATGGATAAAAAATTCCCACAAAGAGGACAGAACCAGAAAGGCAACATTATTTAAAACACTAAAAGGCAGTGATACGGAAATCAAATATGTACTGTACATTATATTTTTAGATAATCAGCAAAAGCAAATACAGATGCACTAATCAGATGTGCTCAATAATTCAGTAACTATATTATCTAATTATTTTTTATTCAATGAACCTAAACATTAAGTCAGTTTCACACAGAAATTACTGAATTGGAATGAAAACTGCTAAGTAATTTACAACTTATGTATAACAGTTTTCTCAACAATATAGGTAGGTTTTAACTATATTAGTCCTTTAATATTTGTATACATATGAACAGTATCCAGACCTCATGACTTTCTCACTGAATGGCTTTTTTTTTAGCTCTTTTACTAACTTAATTCGATAATTTCCAAGTTATTTTCTATCATCTCTACTTCATGTAATTCTTAATAATCATCCTCATTTTACTGGCAATATGACATGATCCTAGAACTCCAGGAAAAATGTTTTTCAGCTCTGGTCCTATGATACCATAGTAAACACCTTTAGACATATAATGAGGTATAGTGAATTCTTGAAAATAATTGCCCTTTAACTGTTATTAAGACACTTATGGATCATAGACTATACTGGTGTGATAAAATTAGGTGAATATGTGGGTTACAACTTCAAGAAAGTTGGGAGCTCCTACGTTAGGAGCTAAATGTAATAGTACACATATGTCAAAATATATAAAATATACAGATAAATGTTAAACATTTTTCAAGATTTGCTTTCCATTTTCTCATTTAAGTTTCTTTTCTTTCTTTTTTTTTTTTTTTTTTTCTGCGGCACTGAGGATTGAACTCAGGGGCATTCTACCTCCGAGCTATACCCCCAGCCCTATTTTTTATTCTTTATTTTTTTGAAACCGAGTCTCACTAAGTTGCGGAGTGCCTCACTAGGTAGCTGAGGCTGGTCGCGAACCCGGATCCTCTGGTCTCAGCCTCCCGAATGCTGGGATTACAAGCATGCGCCACCACGCCCGGCTACAGTTTCTAGCTGTAGTATTTTTTGTTTGTTTGTACTAGGGATTAAACCCAGGGGCCTTCTACTTCTGAGTTACACCTCCAGTCCTATTTTTATTTTGAAACAGGGTCTCACTATGTTGCTGAGGCTGGCCTTGAGCCTGATATCTTCCTGTCTCAGCTTCCTAAGTACTTGAATTACAGGAATATGCCACCATGCCTGGCTTCTAGTTATAGTTTAAAAATATTAAGTATAATAGACTTGAATTACAAGTCAAAGAAAGATGTAATAGCAACATAAAATAATTAAATTCTTTCCATTGACTACAAAGTAATTTTTATATACTAATAGAGAGAAGGAGCTTTGTAGGAAGGAAGGTTTTTTACTAGCTACTAATATAATATTGGCCACTAACGAGAAGAAATCAAACAAGGTATGAAATTTAAATAGATAATAAGTTATAGATAAATGTGAAAATAACATTCTAATAATCAAGATATCCAAAAAAGAAATTGAATGACTTGTGAAATAGTTAGCTCAACATAAAAAATTTTTTATTATTCTTGCACAGGCCAATGATTAGATAACTTCCAAAGTTCCAATATATTCCAGTTCCAGTATATAGAATGGGTAGGAACAATAGATAACAGCCAATAGCTTAAAGTAATGCAGTCCTGACACATCTCTGCCTACTTGTCCATCTTCCCTTCCTCCTCACGATCAGTAAATGTAGGTGTTTCCTCTAGGTTAATGTGTTAGACACTTTTAAATATTTAAAGCTGTCTTACAACAATCTTTTCTCTTTCAATAGCTTCCCTTAGCAACTTCCTACATGACTCCAAAGCTTTCTAACCATCCCTACTTCCTATCAAGAAATCCAGTCATACATTTCCAGCTGTTTGGTTCATTGATGGAAATAGCTACTGAATAATCAAATACTAACAATTCACTATACTAGATTCGTCATATCCATATTAAATTCTTTTGATGTATATTTTCCTTCTTACAACAACCAAATGAGGTAAACTAAAGTGATTAGGTAAACTAAAGGTAAATTAAAGTGATTTTGCATGTGAAGCAACTTAAGCATAAAGAGACTGCTTTTTTGGCCAAGATTACAATGATATTAATGCCAAATCTATAATTTACATTCAAGCCTGGAAGATTCTATTGCACAGTAAATATCTTCATCTAAATATCCACTTCAGCTCAAATGAAAGCAATATCTTAAAAATCAAGTCCATTATCTCCTTGTTCTCATTCATAAAAATAATAAGTTCCCCATCATCCTCTCAAGTTTGGAGTTATAGTCATCTATGACTATTCCCTTTTTCAAATCCATGCATATGTCCTAAAAAATAGATCATAGCAATTAATGCCTCCTCTCACTGGCTTGGGAACCTACTTGTAAACTGCCTTTCTGCTTACAGTCTTTTGAAACTCCAAAATATTGCTATGTGAAAAATGATCCTTCCTATTCAAAATCATCGAATAGTTCTCCAAAAGTCCATCTAAAGAATCAGTCCTTATAGCTTTGTCTATTATTTTTCTTTAATGTAGATTTAAAACATTATCATGTACTAGAATAACCTGGAAGGCTTGTTAAAAGGCAGACTGCTAAGCTTTATCCCCCAGAGTTTTTGATCTAGTGGATCTAGAGTGGGGCCTAAGAAGTTGCTTTTAAAAACTAGATCCTATGTGATGATGATGTTGCTGGTCTGGGAACCACATTCTGAGATCCACTGTAATGGATGATGTGCTCCTTGAACATAGTGATTGGCCCATGTCTAGAACATTTTAGGTGTTTAGAATACAGTGACAGAAGTACCTCAATAAACTAAACAGGTGCAGTGGGACCACCACTCACAAAGAAGGAGTTAAGTTTCTAGTCCTTGAGGGTTCAGGGAAGGTTTCCAATTAGTCTAAGCTGAACTCCTTAGAAATTGTACATGTTAAGGGTTTGTGGAAGTGAAGGGGTAAAGGGGTGAAAAAAGCTGTGAGATAAAGTAACATTACGTTTCAGAAACTTTCAGTAGTTAAATATGGGGGGAAGACAACAAATGAAGTAATGATACAGGAGAAAAACAGAAATCAGATGGTTACAAAAGGCTTTTTAAAAATGGATAATTGAGAGTTGATTCAGTAATGAATGCATGTTCTCCTCAAACACTGTGCTGTTCTCTTCAGCTATATCTTTGCAAAAACACTCTTCTCTCTGCTTGTAATTTTTTCTCACCTATAAAATCTTACCTCTTCATAAGGGCACATCTTACATGCAATACCCATTATAAAGCCTCTTCTTACAACTGGAACCATATTTTCCTCATGTGAATAACATACTGTATCTTTCTACTGACATTTTGATGCACTGTTATTATAGTTACACATCCTTCCTTGTCTTTTCTTCTTTACCTTCACAAAGCTGGAATTTGAGGGTTTTGAGAAAACAACTGAATCTCATTTGTCTAATATACCCTGTAATAAACAAGGTGTCTTACAAATGGTAGCCAGTTAATCAATATTTGTTAATGACTAAACTAGTGAGATGATATGGTGACATGAGAACTAAATATTACAAAGACAATAAATTACCCTTAAATTTCAAAGAAGGGATTTATGTGTAAAATCAAAAAGTAGTGTTAAAATTTTCTCTAAATGCAATATACTTAAATTCTGTCACATGAAAGTTTAAGTGACCCTTCATCCAAAAGAATGTAATATATGATACTAAAGCTATAGTAGTTATTTACCCCCAAGTTACCAATAAACTTTCTCACTGTAAATGAATATCTGAAAAAATAGTATTTCTGTGTTGGATAGTCCAGACCTAAAGTCATTGTGATGTAATTATGCAAGGGATAGAATAGTAGATCAAGTTTCTATTTGTTCTAGAATGATTCTATTTTATCATACACATTATATACAGAGTTAAGGTTTTTCCCTCAAAAAATATGATCATGGCTGCAAATAGTTCAAGTTTCTCTTTCTCAATAATTTTATATTTCATTTACATGAAATTCGTGGGTTGGAACAAACCTTTTAGATACTGCCATATGCATCTAACACAAAATATGTCTTAATATTAGTGATAGATGGTATGTTTTCCATAGATGCAGAACTACTATTATCTTCCTCACTGGATAAGACAGAAGTCAATGTCTCTTGGTAATGGCTGAACTTACCACTTACTAATTTATATATAATCCCCAACATACACATTAAAATGTATTTTATATACAACACAAACAGGATAAAAATTCCCCAAGAAGGTCACTAAGGTATCCCAAGTGTTAAAAATCAGAATATCTGCTTTCTTGTGCATGGGGCTTTTAATTGTTTTGATCAGGCTGAAGTGACAGCAGGTGCTCCTGAGTGAAGGGCAACATAAGTGGGCGGGTCCTGAACAATTGGTTGCTTGGATTAGGTGAACAAGAGGCTTTGGGGTTGGTGCTGAAGAGATGAGAGGTTTCCTTTCCTCTGGGCACAAAGAGGGAAGAAGGGGTCAGAGTTGTCTTTGACTCCTTTACAACTTGCCCTGTCTTGTTTTTCAAACAACACATGATGAATTATTTGACCCACATATAAAAAGATAATCTCTATTCTATGGTCCCAAGTAGCCAAAGTTTACAGGTAAGCATAACGGTAAGAATTTAAGCCTATCAATCTAGACCTTTACTTCTTTCACAGCTATATTTAGAGAAAAGAGAGCATCTTTATACACACAGTCAGGAAAAAAAGGACACTTCTGAAAATATTTTCAAAGTTATTACCCTTCACAAGACAAAAAAAAGATTCATTATCAATATTTACACATGTTCCTATGTATACACACTCCTACTGACAGCTTGTAATGTATAAATAATACCTATTAACAAAAGAAATTTCAGAGACTTGAAGTGTGCCTGTATTTGAATGTCTGACGACACAAGCCATGCTATAACCCAGATGTCCTCCTTTCTTTTTAAAAGCACTGAAGAAACATGCAATACATAACTCATCATACTATGGCTAATGACAGTGTGTCTCTGATAAATTTTTTTTTGTTGCCGATGTATTTATTATGATGTTCTTTTCCTTTGCATTGTTAATGATTTATTGAAGTATCAAGTAAACATTTTATAACAATTACTTTCTTTAGTGAAACAAGCTGTGTAAAGATAGTTATAAGAATTTCATAAGTGGTAAGTATTGACATATCCTGTCTTTCAAAGATCCTAGAACTAAAACTTGAATACTAATCTATAAAATGCACCTTCATCTAAATTTAATTTTTTCACAAAATATTAATGAAAAGGTCTTACAATATTAAACCCTAGTAATTTGGAGGTATTCTAATTTTGCTCTTCCACAAATAATTACTTAAAATTCAAATATAAGCTATAGGGTATGTATTCAATTAAAAAACTATGCAAATAAGTGATTTTAAATCCTAGCATAGAGTAATTTAAATAGGCAATTCAGAGTACTCAGAAAATTTCCAAGTTTTATCCATTTAAAACACATAGCACTGATATTTTATAAAAACATAATTAGAAAAGTTAGTCTTAGAAGAAAAAAGGAACAAACATTGAAAAGAAGAAATACATAAATTAAAAAATTAATTTTCATTAGAAAAAAATACACAATGTTATGTTTTTATTCATAAAGCCACTCTTCATCTCACATCCTCAATTCTAAAACACACTGATCTAGTTAAATAAGAGTATGTCAAGGCATTCATTGTTGGCTTCTTAAAGGCCTTTTTATGTGGCTTAATTTTATTGAAAAGCATGGATCATATTGAGTTACAACATGAATTCAAATATATGTTTTAATACTTAATATTTTAAAATGGATTTCATAGTCATGTATATAACATATGTTTATATAATATGTACACACATGTATGTGGTATTGAAGGAGAAAACACTAATAGAGATCATATCTCACTGCTAAGGATGGGCAGGCAGACCAAGAGAAAGAGAGCCGAGTTGAGTACTATAAGAAGCTAGTATTCACCCATAATCACAAAGTTCCGAAAGGTAAATCAGAATTTCTTGATTGACTCATGAGGAGGCTTATGGGAGGAAGAAAAGAGTAATCATAATTGTTTCCTTTAAGTATTATGACTTACTCATATAGTTCTCATCAAAGGTGGTAACATTCTATGCCCTGTTCTTTGCACTTTCTTCTGTAACTTATCATTAAAATTAAGTGCACCCTTTGTATCACTAATATCTCTCCTTCTGTGTAAGCTTATTCCAAAGCTGTGAGTATAGTTCAGCATTTTGAAATACAGCTCTCTTTCCCTTTTCCCATTTCAGTGTGACATTTGGTAAGGATAAAAGCTTAGTTTGAAGGCTAAAAGTTTATTTTGGAGGCTTCATGGTTTTCATTCATATATGCTATAGAAAACTAAATTAGTACCAATTTTATGTTTATGTCATCATTCATGATATCCTTAGACTTCTCCAAAAAACAAAATTGATTTGGTCTGAAATCCTCTGCTAGGGAGAGAAGAGGAGGAAGATAATCACATCATAGTGAAAGGTGAAACTATGGGGTGAACCTCTGATCATACTATAGAACTTTAGTTCTTGAAAGAGCAGTAATATATTTTGAATGAATCACAAAAATTCAGGTTTTAAATGAAATTGTTTTAAAGATATTTGCATGAGTTAAAACTTAAAACAATTTTATATATGCATATATTTGTCAGTTATTAAAGTTAAGCCATTCCCTTCTATGGTTCATTTCTGTTCTTGCAAAGACACTTGATGTATGCACTGTAGTCATACATCTTGATGAAGTTCAGGATGATAGGGGCATACATGCACATTGAACACACAGAAAAAATATTTTAAATAAAAGCCTCCAAGTCACCAAGGCTAAAGGATGAAACAAAGACTCACTATCTCAAATTTATAAACTCTGACTTACAGGAATTCTGGGAAAATATCCATACTTAATGAAAATTCATGTTTAAATTTAATTTAGGACCCAAGCGACAAAAGCAATAAAAAATCACCCCAAACTTTGGTATTCAAAAAGTAACATACTTAAAATGAACAACTCTGCAATAAACACGGGTATACATGTATTAGTATAGTATTCTGACTTTAATTCTTCTGCAAAGATACCAAGGGGTGGTATAATGGGGTCATATGGTGGTTCTATTCTAAGTCTTTTAAGGAAACTCCATATTGATTGCCACAGTGGCTGTACTAATTTAGAATTGTGGAGTAAGGTGGGATGCATGGGGAAATACATCAAGTGATATGTGCACATATGAATATATCACTTTGGACCTCACTATGATGCATAATTATAATGTACCAATAAAAGTATAAAAATCACACTTTGCTATAATTTTTTTAAATGCCACTTACATTAAAGATACTAAAAGATATGCTTATTTTAAAATACTTGTAAATATTTCAATGTATGCCTTCACTTACCAAAACACAAAAATAAAACATATATCTGTGTATAAGTATAGTTAACTAAAAAGTATTTTAAATATTTATTAATGAAAGGTTTTAATTTAAGAACTTCCATCATTTATAAGTACTTTATATTGCAGAAGTTATCTTTAGCAATAATTTTGCCAGAATTCTGGAAATTCAGACAAAAAAGGTAACTCAATATTAGCACTAAATGGGGCCATAGTGAAATCTACATGCCATTTGTCTCAATTTTTAAAAATCCTCATGCCCAGTATTATGGTAATAAAATATTGAAGATACAGTGTGAGAGGAAATGTTTCTCAAAGTAATGAGTGGCTACATTACCTACAATATCAGCTGCTTGATGATCAGAAATTTAATTTAGTGAACGAAATCTATATTTAAATTCTAGGGCTCAAAAGATTTAAGATAATTTAAGATTAAGGTCATTGGCTCTTGAATTTTCTATTGTTTGGTGTTCCATAGTGTTTTCCTTTCATGTTATTAATTTTATACCACAGTTAAAGGTTATCCACTGATCGCCCACCCCTACTATACATAGAGAATAGATCATGCAATTGTTGACTGGCAGGAAAGGGTAGGAAAAGGGCTGAGGTTACTGATAATAATTTGCAAATAAGCTACACATATAAGTTAATAACATGGAGTAGGTAAGAACTTCAGAAAACAAATAAATTTTAAACATACAAAATAATTACTTAAAAGGAAACCTTTTAAATTTCACGCAAAAAACTATACCATATTTAACTGCACATTGACACTGAAAGATACATTCTAATAATAAGCTAGAGTAATGATTTCATTTATTTTTTATAGTAATGATTTTAAAAAGCAATTTCTCTTTTGCTGGTGAAGCTAGTAGGAACTGCATAAAAAAGAAAGAAATGAATCAGAATGCAGAGATCTGCAAAGAAAATAAGTAGGTTAATAGGAACTTCTTATTAAGGCTTCATATACCTCATCTCCTTTATGTAAGGACTTAAGATAATGAGTTTTAGCTTGGTAACAGGAAAATAATAAAATATTATATTGAATGATAATGAACTGATTCTCCAGGCAAAATAAGAAATACAATTTGTGTCAACATGTTGCACTTTAAAACCAGTTTCCATCGCTTCTCAGCTTTTTGGCTAAGATCAAGTATAAAACTAGTTTCCACACAATTCAAAGACAAAATGTTCAGTGTAGAATAAAACAAAAACATGATTACTTCATAAACTACCTACTATATAAGATTAATATGAAATAAAGTAATATTACAAATAAATAAAACCTATGATGCATTGTTTCCCTTAATTTTTGGCAAATGCCTCTTCACAATTTTCCCTTTTCAAAAGACAGTAATACATGGGCTCTGTTTTAGAAGACAATTTCTTAGAATCCTAATATTCTTATTTTGGGGTATCATCAGAAATATTTGTTAAGCATATGTTAAATACCATGCTAACACAATTATTCTTTGTAGTCCAGTAACATCTTGTGTTTATGGGAATAATATGTGGGTAATATCAGAAACGTTGACATTTGAAGCCTATTTTCAATGTGTTGGCTGTAAGGAATTATAAATGCTTTCTACTCTGAGAAAGAAAAACAGAAGAAAATAGGCAAGATTAAAGAAAACTAAACATGGCAAAGAATGGAGAAGACATAAATGGTCAAATGAAAAGAGATGAGAATGGTAAAGGAAAGGATAAGAAAAAGGAATATAAAGAAAAACTAAAAATAAATACAAAAATTTAGTAAATTGGGAGCAAGGGAGAGAGAAAGGGGGAGGGAGAGGGAAGGTGAGCAGGAGGGAAGGAGAGGAAGAAGGAGAGGGAGAGAAAGTGAGTGTACATCTAATGTTAGACAATGTCAATGATATTGATTCCACTCAATAAGTCACTCACTTTTGCTCAAAACCAGGAAAGGGATAGTAGGGTAAGAAAGAGAGAAAAGTGAACTTTGGATCACCACATTCATCCATTGTAATTATATTGGCTTCCTTTTTGAACAATACTCTTCCAATGTTCTAGTGGTAGAAGGAACAAAAAGGTGAGGACAGAGTTAGAAATAAGAGGCCAGAGTGAAATTAAGAGAGCCAAAGAAATGAAGCTAAAATGAAGTTTCCAGATGACTCAATGTTTCCTTCTCTCACTCTGTCATTACTTATAAGTCTTGCTCAATAATGTTTACCATCTTAAGGGTTAGGAAAACCACTAACTTAAAGTACTTATCTTCCATCTCTCACTATCAATGTTCAACATCATGACTATTTGCTGCAGTTTCTCTTTTTTACTATCCCAACCTGGTTATTTTCCACTCCAGTAGCCTTCATAGGCACATCTATTGAATCACTTCTTGCCATAATAGTCAGCAGGTTCCCGTAGACCTTCTAAAATTGCAGTGAATATGCTTTAATATTGACACAAAGAAAAGGAAATTTGTTCAAATTCTGAATTCAAACATTATATATGTCACTCTTTTCAACTGATATTCCTAAGAAGAAAATATCTGTTTTTAGTATGGATAGACTCTTTAAAACATTTACACACCAAAAAAGTATTAACACGAAATTCAAGAGATTCATCAGGAATAATACCTACAAATAGTCTCATCAACTAAAAAAAAAAAAAAGATGTTAAAAGTGCATCATGAGGGTAGGGTTGCTGGTTTGAACTATGCCGAGGTATCTCCCAGGGAGAGGAGAGGGATGTAGTGACAGATGAAGTGGAAAAAATCTTGGGAGACTCCAGCAGCCTTTGAGTAGTTGGATCTTCAGTGACAGGGAAGACATGCAATAGGACTCATTGGATGCTTTGCTTGGATGTTCATGGTTTTTTCTTCTTCCTACCTGGCAGCCAGTCTCTCAGCCACATAAGTATGTTGATTTGGAAAGCTTAAAAGCCACTTATAATAAAAGTATAGCAACATGGGAAAATATATATGACTTCCAGTTAATTATTTCTAATTTAAAATTAGAAAATATAGTAATTTTTAAAAGAGCAAACTAGAAACATACACATCTAATTGGACACCTTGAAGATATACCATACTAACAATTAAAAAAGACAGTATATGAATTCATCTATGATTCATTCAGCTTTCTCAGACTCTCAGAGAAAATTTCAAACTGTTTTCTATGTATCCTAAATAAAGAAAAAACATCAGATCTTATATTATTCATTACTACCTGTAGTAGCAGGAAAATTTTAAATTACAGAAAAATATAAACTGAGTTATTCATCTTCCTAAACAATAAGGTTTAACATTGCTCTTTTCATTGAGTCTAAAATAGTATAGAATAACATTGATAATATCTCACTATTCTTATGAATTAATTAATGGATAAAAGAAATAATACTTTTCAAATGTATTAGGTCATGCTTTAATGGAACATCATAATCAAACCCTAGTGTCTATGGTAATGAATGTAGAGAGAGAAGGGATAATTGCAGATTATGATTTATACTTTATTGAATTAATTTATCTACTAATCAATTCTTTAATAGTAGCCAAATTCAGAGAATTTCCATTTCATCACCTCTGTATATTGTCTAATAAGAAGTTAAAAGCACCATACAAACCACAACACAGCAACAAAAGAAAAAGGGCAGAGGAGGTTGCATTAAATGAATCGTTCTTGCACAAATAAGCATCTCACAAAGAAAATATGATAACTGATCACATTATTAAACAAGGCTATTTTCATGAAATTCAATTTATTTTCCTGTCCCCTTTATAATCCGAAATCTGCTTGCTGCCTCTAGTGGAAATCTGTTAAGATACAGAACTCCAATTACAATAGCAAGTAAAAGGGAGTAAGAATAGGAATGTTAGTTGTTACTGAGTACCTAATGTGTGCCAGCATTTGTTATAGGTGTTTAACGTATTTTTTCTATCTAAGGGAAAGGAGACCAGTGAAGAAATAGTAATAAAATTAAATTTTAATCTTATTTCTAATTTCATTTCAGTTCATTCGCTACCCCAGTTATGTAAATTCTCACTTCCTTTTCTCTTCTCTTACACTTTACCCCACCTTAATCTCTCAATGAACCCAGAGATTTATTAATATGCTTATTGGGATTGTTCTTCTTTTGTTTGATAATTTTCTAATTTCAATTTTGGAAGGGTATAATATAATTGAATTAAGAGCATAGGTCTTGGAGTCAGAAATCTTTGTGTTGTGGATGAGTTAAAGATTTTAAGTCTCAATTACTACATATACCTTTGCAGGATTATTATAATGAATAAATGAAATGAAATATGTAAAATACTTAATTAGATGCTTGATACCCTGTAAGAACACAATAAGTTTCAGCTACTTAAGGTCTTGAACAGTTAAGATGATTCATTTAAAGCCATAAGTCAATTTCAGAGTAGAAATACGAACCAGTTTCCCCTACCATCATTCTGTGTTGTTTTCAGTATATTAGAGAATTCCTGTCATGCAAAACTGTATTTATACATTCTTATAGTATTTAAATGTCACCAATAAATACATATTTTTAGTTCATTTTCAGACATTTAAAGACTTTTATAATCATTTAATAATAATCAGAATCTTTATGCCACAAAGAGTATCCTTTAAACAATATTATTTTTCACTAAAGAGTAATTTTTCTATCCAGAATTAACCAAGCGGAAATGCATACAGAAACTATTCAACAGAAATCATACTTGTTAAGGTCTTATTGCAGAAATTTAGGCAGCATGAACATTAGAAGAGAGAAAAGCTGCTCATCTACTGCAGCACCTGTTTTATCCCACTTGCCCAAATCCTCATACCATGAGATAAGAACTTTCCATTAGGACAACCACTTTGTAGTTTCTAGTAATGAGAAAAGAAAGTGCCCAAAACACTCATAGGGTGGTAAAGGGTCTATTATCAACACTTTATAATTATTCACTACCAACCATATACCTATATATTTAATTTTTAAAATTCTCATCAACTTGTACTTAGACAATGAACTTACTGAAGAAACATCATGACTTTAATTATCAATGTTTAGAATTTTTTTTCTAAAATATCTCTGACAAAAACAAGTCTTTTAGCCAGGCGTGGTGGCGCACGCTTGTAATCCCAACATTTGGGAGGAGGCTGAGACGGGAGGATCCCAGGTTCATGGCCAGGCTCAGCTATTTAGTGAGGCCCTCCTCAACTTAGTGAGACCCTGTTTCAAAATAAAGAATAAAAAATAGGGCTAGGGGTATATCTCGGAGGTAGAATGCCCCTGGGTTCCATCCCCAGTACCGAAAAAAAACCCACAAAACCCCCAACCCCCCCCCCAAAACAAACAAACAAAAAAACAAGTCTTTTAATAAAATTTCTTCTATCATTATGACATGCAAAATCAAATTAAGTTAAATGGTATTAACAGGAAATAATTACTCACTCTGAAGAGTTAATAAGCTATAAGTAGAATATTTATTTTAAAAACCCCACATTTTTCCAGAGGAGTATTATTATATTAATAATATCATATTTTTTGTGGTACTGAGGATTGAACCCAGGGCCATTCTACTTCTGCGCTATACCCCCAGTCCTAATTTTTAAAATTTTTTATTTTGGAACAGGGTATCACTAGGTTGCTGAGAGCCTCACTACTTGCTGAAGCTGTACTAGAACCTGAGATCCTTCTGTCACAGTCTCCCAAGTACTAGGATTACAGGCAAGCACCACCACATCAAGCTATTATCAAATTATTTTAACCTCAATTTTTACACACTATATTTTGGCAGAGAGAACAAAGTGAATCAACTGAGATACATAAAATAGTGAAAAATGATAAACATGTATTGTTCATTTTCTTCATCTAAGATTAGTAAAAAAGGCCTTTGAAAATCTACCACAGACAGAATGTCACTCATTCACAGCTGTGTAAATGGATTTGTGGGGTTCTTAAGGCAAGAAAAATTTACAAACTTATTTTGTTAAGTGCATCAGTTTTAAAACAAAAACTGTATTCCCCCTGAAGGGAAATGAAGAGCCAGTTCAGCTACTAAAAATAGCTACATTTAATACAAACACTAAACATTAATGAGCAAATGAATGTTAAGGTATAAAAATAAATGTATGCTATTACAAAGCATATCTACTAGTCAATTCAATAATTTCTAAAAATGAAACTTAAAATTTGTGCCAGAAAAGGCTGAAGTTACATGCATTGTTGCTTTAATTTGTATTTTAAAAGTGCTATCCCAATTCATGGAACATATACTACTACTCTATACCCATCCATATAAAAATGCATATTTAACTAATATTTCTTCATTTTCTTTTAAAGTCATGCCTTACATTCCATCAAATAATCAAGAAACAGTTATTCAGTTACTTTTTAAAAAGGCTATTTAATTAGATTGTTTACAGACAGGCATTTCATTTCATTGGTATTCTTTTAAACCTTTAGTAAATCTTTAAATTTGTTCCTCCCACTGACACTTAAGGTAATTATACATACCACAGTCTGATGATTAACTTGAATCACTTCATCACCAGCATGGATTTTCTTGCAGCGATCTGCAGGTGACTGAATTTAACATAAAAGAAATGATAAAGAACATACTTTTATCAACTATTTCCTCTCTCTGGAAACAATAAAGAGTTCATCTCTTTAAATTAGATTTTAAAAATTAACTATGGGGCTGGGGATGTGGCTCAGTGGTAGAGCACTTGCCTAGCATGTATGAGGACCTGGGTCTGATCCCTACCACCAAATACACACAAAGTAATTATAATCCTCAAGAAATTAAATTAATAAAATGGCTATTGGCATTTAATATATTGTTTTCACTCTACCTATAGCTAGCAACAAGAGACAGAATTGCAAAATAATATACAAAAATTGTTATAAAAGAATAATGTCTTTCTGAGAGCATTAAGGGAAAAAGATAACTAGTATTAACCTTTGTACTTTATCCAGACAACCCTGATAAACTCTTGGGACACTTCTTCAAAAATATATTTCAAAATATTATCTTTTTTTTAGTTTGTCCCTTTTTGTTTAATATAAAAAATTCACATTAACTCCAGGAAGTCAGTATTTTCAAGTACATGCATATGATTAGCAAAGCTTTGAAGTCTGATAATTAAGTTGCTAATTTATTTCACCATTAATAACAACAATAATTCTGAATAATCTAGAAAGCAAATTAAAAGATGAACAGCAATTAGCTGAAAATTGTATTATATAACATTCTAAGTGTTTAGTTGTAAGAGCATGCTATATCTTATGTTTCATACAGTTTAATATACTGGCCAAAGAACCATACTGAATAAACTAAAATTCTAACACTTCAATAGGATATAACAGTTCCATCACTTCATTTCTTTAGTCACATAAGAGATTAAAAACAAAAAACAAAACAAGAAAAAACCTGATAATTTAATGTTGACAAGTTTTAAGAAATCTTTAGGAAACTAAAATGGGATTTAAGGCAGAAATTTTATATTATTATAGCTTTTGGTAATAAAATTTAAAATATTAGCCCTTATTTTTCCTCTAGTGACTTCTTAAGATTGATTATATGTATTTTTAGGCTTCTTAATATGACAATATGCTTTTCTACTTTGAATATATAGAAAATATATTTTATGAAAAACAAGATATGTGTTTATAAAAATCAACTATAAATGCTATGATATCATTCATTAGTGCTCACTGAAAGTTAAATAAGAATGATATGGTGATAGAATTTATAAAGTAAAATGCTACTTTTAAAATCCTGGAATGGGATTTATTTGAAAGGTGATTTCCAGTTACATTATTTTTGACTCTATTAAAATTTTCAATTATTTAAAACATGTGTCTTGAAATAATGATAATCTCAACTCAATAATTTTTAAAAAATTAACATCTGCTAAAATTCAAGATAAGACAATATTCTAAGAAGTTCCAATTATTAAAGTAATAATAGATATATATTATAAGGGGGTAAATTCATCTACATTGTGAACCCAATCCTAAGATAGTAATGTATCTCATAGCACCTCTAGGAGGTGGGCATATTATATAATCAGATTAGTACCATGTATCAGTTATGAGAAGATTATAAATAGTTACTAAAGTTATAACTATATTGAGTTTCTATGCTATTCTGTTCACAACTGATCTTTTAAAAGATAATATGGAAGAAAAATATCAAGCAATGACTTTAGTCACTATGTAATAGAAAATGAAAATGATAACTCTAACCCTAAAATTCAAAGAAAATGAAACAACATTTTGCATAGGTAAGTAAAAAGGGAAGCAATATAAATCACAGATTTTTAATATGTAAAAGGATCCTGAATATCACTTTGTTCAAACTCATTTTTCATATAAGAAAACAAAGAATCTAGGGCACAGCAAAACAAAATATAACTTACCCACTTTAGTGAGCAGCTTTACTAAGACTCAACACAGAGCTCCTAATTATTAATGACTGAAGATACCAAAAATAGTAAAATATTTTCAAGCAAAAAGGAAGAATCAAAGGATGAATTATTAATATGATTCTTATCTGAACTATTCCCAGAATCAATCTTTCCTTTAGTCACATATCCATTTTTCAAGTATTACTAAGCAATTAATATGAACAAGGCATAGTGTTCAACATTTTTATAGAACCCAAACAATATAGAAAGATAATTTCTAAAAATTCTTCATGAAACAGCTCAAAAGTACCATTTATTTTATTCCTGTTATTATTTCATTTGGCAGCATTTATTTTTTCCTTTGTTTATCTGAGCTACTACCCGTTTATACAGATGAACCTTTGCTTGCTGTCTGTTCCTCAGGAGAAACAAATTATTTATGTACTTACTTACTTACTTTGTTTGTTTGTTTATAGTACTAGGGATTGAACCCAGGGGGCATTCTACCTCTGAGCAACATTCCTAGCCCTTTTATTAAATTTTGAAACAGAGTCTTGCTAAGTTGCTGAGGGTCTCACTAAGTTGTTGAGGCTGGCCTTGAACTTTTCATCCTCTTCTCTCAGCCTCCCAAGTATTGAGATTACAGGTATGCACCACCACACCCAGTATAAGCTAGTTTGTTTTAAAAATCCTTCCAACTCCTAGTGCTACATCTGAAATGTGGCAGACATATAGAAGAGGCTTCTTAAATGAACAAATGAATGATCAAATAAATGCAATAAATGAGAATGAAGCTGTTACAACATTCCAACTGCAATATATAGTTGGTACTTCACCTTCTACAGGAAACCAAGATAAGCAGGGGTAAAAAAAAAGCCATTACATGATTACAGTTAATAGGTGGATTGGATGAAAAAATGTTAGGTTTTTTTTTGATACTATAGATTAAACCCAAGCGCATTCATCTCTGAGCTACGCCTCCAGCCCTTTTTATTTTGAAACAGGGTCTCATTAAATTGCTGAGGTTGGCCTCTAACTTGTGGTACTCCTGTCTCAGCCTCCCAAATACAAGGATTACAGGTGCGCAACACTGCACCTGCCAAAAAACTGTTGATTTATGTTGAATTAATACTGCAAGTATTCAGAAAGCCTGAATTATCTGATATTCCTTTCTTGCATCAGTTAAGTTTCTTAAAGTAATCTATGTGACAGATGGAAGTCAATTCTTTTAGATGTCACAATAACTTGTTACACACCAGAAAATACTTAATGAAGATAACTCCATGGCTGTAAAAAAAATCTGCTAAATAAAAAGGTGAAAATTCCAATGAAATCCATACCTACTAACTCAGTATGCATTTTTAGATATATCTCATTTGTTTTTGTCAACCTCAATCATCTGAGATATACACAATCAAAATTTTAAATATTGCAATACTTACATTTTCTGTGGTTCCAGTGATTACATGGAGACCATCGTATGTAGATTTAATATACATACCCTAAGAAAAAGATAGCATCAGAAAGCAATTGAAATATTTTCAAACACATTTTAATGTCATTTAAAAAATATTCATGATTTAATAATGCTATCTTTAAATAGGTGATAAATTACTATTTGAATGTTCTAGTTTTTAAGTTTGTCCAAATAAATCTATACCCAATCATATAACTACTTTATAAGTGACTTAGCTATGAGATTTACAAAATGCAGCATGGTAATTCAATACTCTAAAGAAGGAATATACCTCACTGTCCCCCTCCCAAATCTATACTATATACTCTGTGGTAAGATAAAAGTTATAATAGGGAATTCAAATATTGGTATATTATTAGCCTATTATACTTGACATAACTACACAATGAAAAGTAGGTTTCTACAGAGACACTTCAACTATAACAAACTGGAGCCAGAAGAATAAAAAAATCTTAGGAGCTGGGCGTGGTGGCGCACACTTGTAATTCCAGTACTTGGGAGGCTGAGACAGGAGGATCCGGGTTCATGGCCAGCCTCAGCTACTTAGTGAGGCCCTCTGCAACTTAGTGAGACCCTGTTTCAAAATAAAGAATAAAAAATAGGACTGGGGGTGTAGCTCAGAGGTAGAATACCCCTGGGTTCCATCCCCAGTACCGCAAAACAACAACAACAACAACAAAAAGAACAAAAAACTTATTTATATAAACTTTCCTGCTATTTAGTAGTATCCTATATTTTCCTCCCTTATTTCTTACTGATGATGTTTAATAATTATATGCAGCCATCTCTACATCAATAATTAAAAGGTAATGTGTGGCAATCCCTTCTCCCAAAGGCAAAATTCTATATTCCATGCAAATAAAACCGTTTTACAAAAAAGCTACATTAAAGTTTAAAAATTATCCAGAAATCTTGAAATTGGATAAGCCTTAAGAATAAATAAAACTTCAAATTATGGATGCTGAAGAGACCTGCATAAAAATATGACAATAAAAATTCATATTTTAAATATTAAATAATTTAAGTAAATTAGAAAAACAATGATAAAATGAACAGCTTTTGCTCCTTGAAGGAAGATTCTGCCACTCAAAATTCTCTTTGGAGAGAAATATTACCTGGATTTTATCTACAAAAGAACTTCATATTTCAAAAATTTTATTTTAGCTGGGCATGAGTGGCACATGCCTCTACTCCCAGTACTTGGGAAGCTAAAACAGGAGGATTGCAGGTCCAAGGCCTACCTCAGCAACTTAGCGAGACTCTGTTTCAAAATAAAGAATAAAAAGGGCTTGGGGTGTGGCTCAGAGATAGAATGTCCCTGAATTCAATCCTTTGTGCCAAAATATATAAATATTTATTTCATAAGTTAAAAACCAAATCCTCTCAAATTATGACCTAACTAAATGTTCTAAAAATTTAGTAATTTTAATAAGCCACGCAAATATGCAGACAGTATTGTGCTTAAATTTTTTTAGCTAAAATTTATTCTTTTAATACTTTTATTGGTGCATTATAGTCTTTCATCATAATATAGTTCATTGTGATAGTGATATATATGCACTGAAATTTAGTAATATTACTTTCATCCTTTTCTCAATAAATCATGTAGACTGGTGGTTCTCAACAGGGAAAAAATAAAGACCACTAATTTAACTAACTTCAAATCTGAAATATAGGAGTCAACAATATACAACAATATCACTGCAGGAAAAGCATACATTTAGCACTTATGTAAAGGAAACAATTACTGTAATGTTAATTTCTTATGCCTTTATGTTAATTGTATATTTAAATATTTGAATATACATGTGTTCACTGAAAATAAAAGATAAAAAAGCAGATATCACCGAGTAGGTTTTAAATTCTATACAGTTATATCAGTAATGGCATATGTCTAAAATATTACTAGCTCTAAAAATGGCTGAGCCTGGATATCTAATATGAAATGAAATGAATGTAATTTTAAAAGATGATCATTTATCTATCAACCCCAGTTTCTTAAATGAAAGTTCATCACTTTAGATAAAATAAGTAGCTACAACAAATTACACAACAATTAATTTGTACAAATTAATGTACAAACAAATGAATTAATAAATTGGCCAGTAGTCCTTGGCTCTAACCATATGGTAATATTCAACCTTATGTTGGTGACAGCTGTATAACACACTTATGTTTGAAGTTAATATTTATTGGAAGGTAAATATAATGATAATATAATAAAAGTTAGAATAGGGTAAAATTCCTGCTAAAATCTTTCCCTCAGTAATTAACAAGAATATATCAAATCAATAAAGAATTTTAAAATAGATTTGTAACATCTGGATGCTGCATTTGTTTCAGTTTTTTACATAGAAGGATTTTAAGAGTATAAAGTAGAAAAAGTAAAAAAATAATATATATATAGCTTGGACATATAAAATAATCATTATCCATCATTATTTATTACCATCATCACTAATGTCCACTTGTTACAATGCGCTAGGGACTGTTTTAAGTGACTTACATTTATTTCACAATAGCTTATTTAGTTCACTGTAAAACAGGGAAGTTGAGAGTCTACCAAAGATGAGTTGAGAAAACAGGGAAGTTGGTGAGTCTACCAAAGATGGTAAAGCCAGGTTTCAAGCCCAGGAAGTCAGACTCGAGAGTCCACACTTTCAACCATTAGGTTCCTGAACTGTAGAGTTATTAATAGTTCATTCACTTTTCTTATTATATAATAATACTTAACAATTATAGATATTAAAGTCAAACATTCACTGTTTAACATTTGGGAATGGTGGTGGTAGGGATCAAACCTAGGTCCTCACACGTGGTAGTCAAGTGCTCTACCACTAAGTTACACCCCATACTGTTAACATCTACTGTAAAAAACTAAGACTTATTTAGAACATATGTTGGATATGAAATTAGTAAAAAGGGTAACTGGACTGGATATTTGATATTTTCCAAATTTATTTCAATTGTACATTTCTTTTAAAGTTTTAATTAATTATGATTCTCTACATATCTTTCAACACTGTGAAGTAATGATTATTAATTAAAGGTACTTAACATGAATTCTAAATGATTTCAGAAATGATTAGGTCATAAAGAAAGTCTAGTATCCTCAGTGTTTAGAAAAGACACTATAGTTATTGGAATAACATAAAATCATGGACATAATCTCATTATGACTTAGTAATATTTATGTGTTGTTGGTGTATATACCTGGAACTTTAAGAAGTGTCAATTATACACCGGGCGTGGTGGTACATGCTTGTAATCTCAGTACTTGGGAGGCTGAGACAGGAGGATTGCAGGTTTGAAGCCAGCCTCGGCAACTTAGCAAGGCCCTCCACAACTTTGTGAGACCCTGTTTCCAAATAAGAAATAAAATCAGGCTGGGGATGTAGCTCAGAGGTAGAATGCCCCTGGGTTCAATCCCCAGTGCCACACACAAAAAAAACATGTCAATTATAAGCTGAAGGAAGTATCTAGTAGTTATAATGTCATAACATCAATGAGAGCATAACGATGTTACATAATCTATATCAAAGTCAATTTTTCTTATGGATAAAATAATGCTGTGTACATATACAAAGTTATCAATACCAATCTCAATAATACATACAAGAAGGGGATGAGATCATGGTAAGATCTGGAGGTAAACAAGTATTGTGAGCATGTGTGTTTCTATCACTGTAAACCTCATTATGATATATATTACAATGTACCAATAAAATAGGAGACATAAAAAGTACAAGAAAATAAAATTTTAATTAAAAAGTTTTATACAATTTCCCAGGCCTGTTATTCCACAAGCCAATCTCTCTTCCAGACCTGTCACTCCCAAATTTCTGGGAAATCTATAAATCTATATGATGTACTGTTAATTAACCCACTAATAAATAGTTTAAACAAAAAAAACTAAATAGAAATACTTAAAGATGGATCTAAATATGTTCACAGGGTTCAATTCTAAAAACTTTTCATAGTCATGAACAACATAATAGAAATAAGGCACATTTAAAATACCAAGAATGAAGAAGATATTTTGTTTTATGTAATATTTTCATTACTAACCTCAATAAACCATTTATTATAAGTGTTTTTAATGATCAAAACTGACTTCTTCATCCTTTTTTTATCTCTCTCTAGTTGTACTAATAAAAAAGATGGCCACAAGTTAGGCACTAAAAGAAAAATTAGTCTCTTGGATGAATTTCAAACTAATCATCTTCTGAGTAATGAAGAGTCTATAGAAATACATTTGATTACTTGTTCAACTCTGAGAAAGGGCGAAACAGCAGGAGGACATGCAATTCAAATGTCTTTTTTTTTCTGGAACTGAGACTAATAATGACCTTCCATTTCATCAAAACCTTCATTCCTTCTTTTTTCTTTTTAAAATCAACTAATTAATTCTGGAGCTGACTTGTACAGCTCCTTCTCTCCTGCTCAGCTTGCCAAAATGACATTTGCTTCACTCTGTCTCCAAATGTTGGTTAACCAACAAGAGCCAAAGCAACCCCACAATCAAATCGATTAGAACAAGGCATATTTAGAGACAGACCAAGCACCTACATAGAAAAAGAACTCTCTGAAGCTAAGAGACTTCCCTAAGAATGGCCCTAGCCCCTTCCTCTGTATTCAACTCATCTCTTGGCTCTGATACAGTTTTGATATGTTGCAATAGATCTCATTTGCATTCCTTTTGTTTTCTGCTAATTATTGTTTAAAAACAAGTTTCAGTCAGGCCTGATGGCACATGCCTATAATCTTAGTACTTGGGAGGCTATGACAGGAGAATCACAGGTTTGATGCCAGCTTGGGTAACTTAGCAAGACCCTGTTTCAAAATAAAAAAAGTGGGAGGTATAGCTCAGAGGTAGAATGCCCCTGTGTTTAATCCCCTGTACTGTAAACAACACAAAACAAAACACCACTACCACCAACAACAAATATGTTAAATAAGTTTTAATTATAACTAAGTATGTTTCTTACCATTCCTTATAATACTTCAGGACTTTCAAGTCTGAGAAATCTTTGGAGGTTTGACTAATTTGATAAAAAACTGACTAAAAATCTGTCCAGTTTATCAGTGGAAGAACAAAAGAGTTACCTTTTGCCTATGAGGGATATTCTGTTTTAAAGTTGTTAGAAGACCTGCAGATTTTTCCAAGCCAATTAACTTCATTAAACCTTGGTAATCTCCCATGTCTATTTTTCTCTTTCCTTTACTCGTTAGATATTTCCAATGGCTAAGCACATAGTAAATGCTACCCAAATCTTCAAACTTTTACTAACTTAAATACTCTAGGAAGCATATGTTCTCCCTAATATGTGGATGCTAGGGAGAAGATGGGGCATAAGAGGGTCTCCAGATGAAAAGGAGAGATCCTCGATAAGCAAAGAAGTTGTTTTAACTGAAGGGATTGGACGGAGGGGGGGAGGAGAGCATACTAAGGCACATGATGTACTTACACAATTATATCAAGATCACTCACTGAACTGAACTTGAGAGGGAGGGAGGGCGAGGGAGCGGGGTGGGAATTGGGGAAAGGGTCAGATGAGAAATGTGTGCACATTTGTCTTTATCAATTTGTACCTAACAAAAATGTATATATACAAAGCACAAATTATTACAATAAAAAAATAAATAAAAAAATACTCTAGGAATAAATACCAAAATGTTAAGTATCTGGTGAAATTCATAGATTCCCACAGCTGGAGGCTGCTTTGTCCTTATCATTGGCTGTCTGTTGATGGATGGAGGCTTTTATAAGCATGCTATCTCTTACCAGCCCTTCACTTGGTTTGATGTTTGCCAGCTGAATCACTTCCAGGTGAGCAGACTGTGAAACCAGAGGATCTGAAGACAGGGATATGATGTGGTCACAGACTCCAGAAAGAGTTTTACACTGGAAACAGAGGAGGAAAAATCGTTATGGTAGGTATATGTTTTAAGCAACATATATGTCAACTTTCATTATAATGTTTTAATAAGGAAAAATAAAAGAAACAGTAAAAGTTTAACTGGCATTTCATCCTATAAAAACCATATAAAAAGGCATTCAGGTAAAAAAGAATGCACACAACCCAATCTATATTCTAAATTTATGGCCACAAGAACTATATGCCAAATATTCATGAAAGTTATAGCTATGTATCATATCTATTATTTGATTCATTGCATCGGAAACTATTGTGTCTAGCTGGGTGTGGTGGCGCACGCTTGTAATCTCAGTACTTAGGAGGCTAAGACAGGAGGATCGAGGGTTTGAGGACAGCCTCAGTGAGTAGTGAGACTCTCATCAACCTAGCGAGACTCTGTTTCTAAATAAGAAAAAAAATTGGGCTGGGGATGTAGCTTGAAGGTAGAATGGCTCTGAGTCCAATCCCCAGTACCACAGAAAATAAAATAAAATTATTATGTCTACACAATCTTAATAATCTGAGAACCTCCTGGTAACAAACATCGAATTTAATAACAAAATATCTTGATGTCCTTTACTTCATGATCAGAAAAAGTTAAAATAATTGACCAAGGTCCTGGAAAGATGAATCTCCCACATCTGCTTAGTAAAGTCTTCTTACCCACTTTTCCAGAATTTCTTGCTCAAGGTTGTATAGTTTCCTACCTCCTGCAAGCCAAGTCTAGAATAACCTCAATCTGCTTTCTCAGAATTCTATGAACAGTCTGAAAATGCAGCTGTTTTATTCTGAATGTTTCTGAGACAGGGATCATCTCAGACTTCTCTTCCTCATATACACGAGTTGAATGAACTGAAGAGCCAATGAGCTTTAATCACCAATACCGTAGCTTCATTGAGAAGAGAGAGCTAGTGCTTTCCACTCATGCTGGTGTAGAATATGCTTCAGAGACTCTTACTGTACTTACTGAAGACAGGATTCCATCATTTGAGATTTTTTCTCCTTTACTGTAGGACGAATTATTTTGTAGGCATCAAGGTGTGATCTTCTGTCCATCTCTGATATGTTACATTTGTTCTGTGACCACAGCATTAGTCTACTATGAAGGAGATAATTCCTTCTCCCTGGTTAGAGTAATGAAAACTCTCTACCTGGTTCCTAGCCTCCGTGTGTGCTGGACTCAGTTTCCTAACACTACAGAAAATGCCAGACTAAAATGCCCTCTGTAGTGACACTCATGCTTTCTGCAACTGCCTTTCAAGGTTATTCTTTGTGGCTACTGACTCCCAAAGAAAGACATTAGTTGCATGATACCAATACCCATGGAGAACATGGGCTTGATATGAAGATAGATATGGGCAATTGCCACAACAATGACTTACTCTGTGCCTGTAATCAAGTTATTTTATATCCTTGAGGCTGTCTGTCTCATGAAGAAAATGAAAAGAGATAATAAAGATTACCTGATATGAATTATAAACTAAAGCATAATGTATTTTTTTTCGGTACTGGGGATTGAACTCAGGGGCATTCTACCTCCGAGCTACACCCTCAGCCCTATTTTTTTATTCTTTATTTTGAAACAGGGTCTCACTAAGTTGCGGAGGGCCTCACTAAGTAGCTGAGGCTGGCCGCGAACCCAGATCCTCCAGTCTCAGCCTCCCAAATGCTGGGATTACAAGCGTGCGCCACCACGCCTGGCTTATGATAATGTATTTTTAAAAATAGTCCATCTTGAGTTGGCTTTTGTGCAGGGTAGGAGACAGGGATACAATTTCATTATTCTGCATATGGATATACAGTTTTCCCAGTACCACTGTTGAAAAGGCTGTCTTTTTTCTAGCGTACGATTTTAGCTCCACTGTCAGAAATCAAGTGGGTAGCTGGGTGTAGTGATTTACGCCTGTAATCCCAAAACTTGGGAGGCTGAGAGAAGAAAATCAAAGGTTGAAGCCAGCCTCAGCAACTTAGTGAGGCTCTCAGAGTCTTAGTGAGATCCTGTTTCCAAATTTAAAAAGCAAACAAAAATAGGGCTGGGGGTATAACTCAGAGGTAGAATGCCCCTGAGGTCAATCCTCAGCACCACAAAGATAATTTTAAAAAATCAACTCCTTATAAGTATGCAAATTTGTTTTAGTATCTTCTATTTTATTCCACTGGTCAATGTGTCTGTTTTTGTGACAGTAGTATACTGTTTTTATTACCATAGTTCTCAAGATGGATCAAAGACTTAAAAACTAGAGCCGGACATGGTGGTGCATGCTTGTAATCCCAGCATTTGGGAGCCTGAGACCGGAGGATCCGGGTTTGCAGCCAGCCTCAGCTACCTAGTGAGGCACTCCACAACTTAGTGAGACCCTGTTTTAAAATAAAGAATAAAAATTGGGCTGGGGGTATAGCTCAGAGGTAGAATGCCCCTGAGTTCAATCCCCAGTACCACAAAAACAAAACAAAACAAAAACAAAAACAAGAAAAAATAGACCAGAAACTATGTAATTATTAGAAAAAACACATAGGACCAACTCTCCAACATGTAGGTAGAGACATTCTCAATAAGATTCCCAAAGCTCAGGAAATAAAACTGGAAATCAATAAATGAGATGGAATCAAATGAAAAAGCTTTTATATAGCAAAGTAATCAAGAATCTAAAGCAGAGCCCACAGAATGGGAGAAAATCTTTGCCAGCTAACCCTCTAATTGGAGCACTAATATCTAGAATAAAGAACTAAAAAACAATACTTAAAAAACCCATTCAAGCCGGGCGTGGTGGCGCACGCTTGTAATCCCAGCATTCGGGAGGCTGAGACGGGAGGATCCGGGTTTGCGGCCAGCCTCAGCTACCTAGTGAGACACTCCGCAACTTAGTGAGACTCGGTTTCAAAATAAAGAATAAAAAATAGGGCTGGGGGTATAGCTCGGAGGTAGAATGCCCCTGAGTTCAATCCCCAGTATCGCAAAAAAAAAAAAAAACAAAAAAAAAAACCATTCAAATGGGCAACTGAACTGAATAGACAATTCTCAAAAGAATACCATTGGCCACTAAATATATGAAAAAAAATGTTCATTACTAACAATTAGGGAGATGCAAATCAAAACTACACTGAGATTCCATCTAACTATAGTTAGAATGGTGATCATCAAGAAAATAAACAAGAACAAATGCTGGTGAGGATGTGGGGAAGTCAAATTCTTAGATACTGTTGGTGGCACTGTAAGTTTGTACAACCACTATAGGGATCATTTCGGAGGTTTCTCAAAAAAATAGGAATGGAACCACTATATGACCCAGCTATACAATTCCCCAGTGTCTTTCCAAAAGAATTACTCAGAATACTATAGTGATACACATATATCCATGTTTACAGCAGCATAATTCACAATAGCCAAACTGTGGAACCCACCTACGTGTTCATCAACAGATATATAAAGAAAATCTGGTATATACACACAAAGGAATTTTACTCAGTCATAAAGAAGAACAAAATTACATCATAAGCAGGAAAATACATGGAGCTAGAGTATACCGTGGTACATGAGAAAGCAAGTGTTAAAAAGTCAAAGACTGCATGCTTTCTCTCATATGTGGAAGCTAGAAAGAAAATAAGAAACACAAGAGCTCAATCTTTATTCATGAAATTAATCCATTATTCTTAATTCCGTGACTTTGTTGACCATCTTACAATGACCAGTAACCACACTGTTTTGTCATAATTAGCCTTGCCTGTTAATCATAATTCGGTCACTAATCCTTTGTCATCATCTTGGATATCTTATAATTAAATCCAGAGAGTCAGTTATAGTATTAATGGTGATTTTATGTTCCCTTTAGCTTTATTTGAGGCATATTATTTACTAGCTTTTAATTTTAGATTCAAAGTTTTCTACTTGTTATACTTTCTGTTTCTAAAACTAAAAATAAACTGTGCATGGTGATGTATGTCTATAATTCCAGTACTTGGGAAGCTGAGACAGGAGGATCGCAGGTTCAAGACCAGACTCAACAATTCAGCAAGACTAAATTTAGTAACCTAGCAAGATCCTGTTTAGAAAACAAAAAGTAAAATGTGCTGGGGGTGTAGTTGGGAGGTTGAATCCCCTTGAGTTCAATTCCCAGTACCACAAAAATAAAAAGTAAATATAAAAAGAATTTAAAATATAAATACTGAAAAAATATCCCCTTTGTAAAGTGGTCACTAATCATCTAGCTAAAATAGAGTTGTTCTTTTGCTGCTAAAATTATTTTAAGATTTTCTAGAGAACCATATCTTTCAAAGTCTCATTTCTAATATTCTTTATCTAAACTACATTCTAAATTGTAAGAACATTTGCAGGGCCTAACTTACATTTCATTATAATATGTATTTTACATGTGTTATATATCACCTATCAAAAAGAGACATTGAGCCAGGTGTGGTGGTGCACGCTTATAATTCCAGTACTTGGGAGGCTGAGACTGAAAGATCTGGGTTCGTGGCCAGCCTCAGTTACTTAGTGAGGCTCTCCACAACTTAGTGAGACCCTGTTTCAGAATAAAGAATATAAAATAGGACTGGGGGTGTAGCTTGGAGGTAGAATGCCCCTGAGTTCAATCCCCACTACCGCAAAAAAAAAAAAAAAAAAAAAAGACATTGATTTTAAATAGTAGAAAAGAAAATTTATCAAAAATAGAAGTTGAGACCTAAGAATTAAAATAGAATAAAAGCCAGGTATGGCAGCACACACCTATAATCCCATACTTGAGAAGCTGAGACAAGAGGATCACAGATTTGAGGATAGCCTCAACAAGTAGTGAGACTCTCAGCAACCTAGTGAGACCCTGTTTCAAAACAAAAAGTGAAAAATGGACTGGGGGTGTAGCACAGAAATAGAATGCCCCAGAGTTCAATCTCTAGTACCACCAAAAGAAAAAATAGAATAAGCACAATAATGATTAAGAATTCAAGTTCTGCTGGGGCATGGTGGCGCACGCTTGTAATCCCAGTACTTGGGAGGCTGAGACTGGAGGATCCGGGTTCATGGCCAGCCTCAGCTACTTAGTGAGGCCCTCTGCAACTTAGTGAGACCCTGTTTCAAAATAAAGAATAAAAAAAAATAGGACTAGGGGTAGAGCTTGGAGGTAGAATGCCCCTGAGTTCAATCCCTAGTACTGAAAAAAAAAAATTAAAGTCCTTCTGCCAGATTAGTAACCTTGGTCTACTGATTTAACCTTGCTCTCTCATCTTTTTAAAGTGGCTCTCATAATATGTAATTCAGAAAGTTATTATAAGGATTAATGATATAGTGAATCTGAAGTATTTAGTATTGTACCAAACATGGTATGTACTCTACAGATTGTATCTAATAATAATGTTAATATAATAAAAATGTATATTTCTTACTATTATTATAATTTGTTTTTCTAAAGTAGTTTTAGGGATTAATAGATAACACTGCATTTTAAAATGATTGACCAAATTCATCTTTGTGAGAATATGTAAAATAAGAACCATGGAACTTTAATATAGTTCTCCTAGTATCGTTTCTTGCAGTGGCTTGGCCAGTACCTGCTACATGAGTCAAATGCCAACTACTATGCTAAAGGATTTCATAGCCAGACACAATGTTTCTGGTAATCTCTTTGGTTTTATACTTAACATCATTAAGGTTAACCACACTGCCCATGTGTTTGTGATAACAGAAAAGAAGCAGTGATCCCTTAGAACATGTTATGGGTTAAAATTAGTAAGCCAAATAAATCTTACAATCTTAAAAGCATCATTTCCTTCTAAATTCTTAACATTTGCCCACATTAAAACTCCTAAAGACCATTTGTCCACATTAAAAATGTAGTGGGCACTTTGACTTTATTAAAAGTCCTGTAGTTTAGACAGTTAACAGTTCTGCCACTAAAACTTCCAATTATTTAAATCATTATATTCACAGAATTTCAAGACACATGCTTTGAGATCATTTTGTTCAATCTTTTTGAATGACACTTGTGGATACCTGAGAGGTAAGTAACCTGCAGATATCACACAACAAAATTAATGGCAACGTCAAGACTAAAATCCCCAAATCCTGATGCCCAGTCAAGTGTTCTTTTCACAATTACTTATTACCTCTAGCCAAAGAACTCTTTACAAATGTGCACAAAACAAGTTTTGCAGGTGATTAGAAAGACGATTTCATTTTTGCTTTGGACTTTAGATTCAAATGGAAACAGTGGAGTGGTTCATTATAATTGAGCTTCTGGAAAATTCAGACACTAAATATAATACTTTATAGGCAAATAGGGACCAAACAGCAGAGACCTGGGAGCAATGTATTCATTTACAATCAAGAAATTTGAAGGTGACATGTATGGTTTTATGAAGATAAGATCTAACTGCACTGTCTCAGTTAAGAATCTATCAACTCTGCTCCAAATTCGCCCTTCAGTGCTTGCTAAGATAATGGACTGGATTCTTTAAGCATTTCCTCCTTTACAGTGGGCACAATGTTATGTTTTTGTCAGTAGAGGGCACTGGAGGGACACTACAGTGGTAAGAAGGTTTCTTTTCTAGATTCTCATGGGCTGTGCTTTACTATTTTTTTTATTCTTACTTAGGGTCCATCAGCAGTACATATGGGTGAGGACATCATGGCCTCTGCTGAGGCCATGCAGTACTTCAGTGACATTGCAACCTCAGTCTGGGCTCAGTGACAATCATTTTGAGGCTATCTTAACATGCTCTCCAGAACTCATAATCACGAAATACCACAACTCTTGCTATGATCTTTCCCACTGGGGTCACTTGCCTGCATTCTGGAAGGTTGTTTTCCATTACCTGGCAATTGGACCAGTTCTGGCCTAAGCAAACCAAGATGGCTGCAACTACACCTTCTCAGCCATAGGGAGGGTGTTCTATCTAGAGGATACCCTTTCTCTGGGTACTCTCTCAGTCCTAGGGTATGATTTAGAGTTTTCTTTTTATCTTTATAGGCAATATCCATCATAGTTTCATAACTGTTTATAGCAAACTTCCCTTGAGTTACTATTATAGAGTTTCTGTCTCCAGATTGATTCAATTACCTTGACAAAACTTTGCATTTATAATGACTTAGCTGTACTCTTAAAAATTCATACTATCCTTGATCACATACAGAGTGGTCTCTGGTAAAAATAGTCGATTTATCACCTTATGTGACCATGATTTTTCACGATTTTGTTAGTTTGTCACCAAAGAATTATGGCATTTAGACCTTCGAAATCACAGATATTCCAATATCCAAATTTAATCAGAGAGGATACTTTAGCTTATTCACATCTAGTAAGTATCAGAATGGAATCAGGATGCCAAATCTTTTAACTCTGACTGGTTGCCCTTTCTACTACATTATTCTATATAATTTTGCTTCTCAAAAAACAAATACTCTAGGGACAAAGATTGTACTCTTAGAATCAGTATGAATATATGAAGTACAGTGCAATGAATAATGTGTTTGGCAAATGTAATATTATCAAGAACACTAATTAAATACACTGCCTTCGTAGTATCTAAAATTCATAGATTTCCAAACTTATGTTCTTACCACCCCCTTTTCAGAAAAAATACAACTCAGTGCCTCCTTGGGTGCTCTACCATCCTTTATTTTTATTCACCATCCCTTGGATTGCTCCAGCATCCCTCCCCAGGGTGGTATCCCTTACTCTGGGAATCTATGATCTAAATTATAATAAGAAAAAATAAAATCAGATTATCTTAATTCTTCAAGTAGGTCATATTCCCTTTAGCATATACATGGATTTTGTTTGTTTTTTGCTCAGGAAAGATAAGTATTTTCTATTCCCATCATATTATTTGTAGATTTCTCCTTCCTATCCTGCCTGGATATCAGCTATAGAGGGGTTAATTTACAGTTGAAATAATTTGTAATGCAAGTGTCAAAACCTGCAGATAATTCCAATTCAATCTGCAGGAACCCAATGCCTATTTCAGTGATCGTGTTAGCATGTCTCTTTAAAGACAGTGAAGAGGTTGAAGATACAAGGGTTACATTAACTGTAGAAAAGTAAGGCATCATCTTAATGCTTTACATCTATAAAACTCAACATTAAAATTCATGTTTTAATGGGAGTGAACAGAATTTGTATGTTCAATGCTATGGTTACAACCAAAACATCAAACACATACACACACACACACACACACACACACACACACACAATTTGCATTTAGATGAAGATCACAGCTTTAAGAGTCCAGGCTATAATTAGCAAAGCTCTTTTTCACAGCATCAGAGACTTTCTGAAGACCAACAGAAAATTATTTTTATGGGTTTTTAAATCATTAGGGTGCACTATTTTCAAGAAATCTCTAAAGATTAAATATTAATATGATCACTTTTATTTCATTATGGGGCATGTTGTTACCCTGGTACTTAAATACATTCTCAAGGTTTTGGATGATTAGAAGAGGAAAACTATGCTCATATAAATGATATTATATAGATACCAGAGCAAAGACTAAAATGAGCTCTTCACATTCTCCTCCAGGCTCCTCTCTTACATATAACTGTTGGCTCTTTGCAGTTTAAGCTATTTCTAGTCTGGATATCAGAGAAGGCACAATAATCTCAGCCCAGATGGAATTTAGGGAGGAAAGAACTCATAAATTTAAAGAAAAGAAAAAATTACACAGAATGTTTATGAAATAAAACAAATATTTAACATGCCAAAATAAACCTAATTTATTATCAAACCTAACCTAAATAAACCTGAAAAAATAGCTTGGAAAGAAGAGAATGAGAGAGAAAATTCTCCAACTGTAAATCAATGCACAATTAAAAGATCATCTTAAGACTAAAATAATAAAAGGTGCATTCAATGTATTTTCTCATCCCATTATATTTGGAAAAATGATGGGGTAAAATGCTAACACAAAGCAAGTGTCATATACAAGACCACACTGCTGGTTAATGTAAAGGGAGTACTTGAGCTCCGAGCAGCCTGATTTAAACAGTGTGACTTTAATGATTACACCAGTTCTGGGATTTCTGTGAGTTTATCAAAGCCGACAAGTGCTCCAGGCTCACCAATGAGAGCAGGAGGGCTGTGACAAGCAGATTAAGTCTGCTAAAAGCCCAAAGTCTGAAATGGCTTCTTGGGAGTGCTTATCTCCAGATCCAAAAGCTGTAGTGAAAGGTGGAAGTGAGGAGAAAGTAGAATATAGAATTGAAGAGAATTCCAGATTCTCTGTAACTAATTTGCTATATTAAACTAGGATCTGTGCAGAGCAAAACAGATGGTCTTCAACATGCCAGGGAATTTGTAATTCAGGACAAGGTCTGAGGTAAATATCAGAGCAACAGAGGTTAAATACAACATAATACTTTTCATCTTTAGTCAATAATCACTCAGATACATAGCATACTGATTCTTTGTATTACTTTTTTGTCCTTTATGGTTGCAGTTGCACTCTGTTGTTTGCTCCATTATATTTAATGATAATTTCCAAATAAACCCAACCCAAGCTGTTCATTCTCCTTTGATTCATTTTCATATTTCATATTAAAAGACATCCCTGCCCAACACTGCAACCAACTTCCTTTTTTTTGTATTCACAGCCCCCTATTTTCTAACTTTAAACAGAAAAAAAACTCTCTCCAATTTTAGAGATAATTGAGCATGAAAATCTAGCCAAAGCATTGTTCAAGTCACTTTTGACTATTTTGCTATGTGTAACATAAAATTATTCCTGAAGTCATCAGAACTATAAATACACTGGAATGTATACTTTTCAGTTTTTCATTATAAAAGCATTGTAAAATAATTAAAAATGGGAGATAATTGAAATGAAAAAAATCAGTTCTTGTCTTACCAAGCAAATACAATAAGTAACAATATTACAGAATATTCCCCTTTCCAATTTTCAACAGTGATGATTCATTGTGTGTTTATAATGCTTTACTTAATGTTAACATTTAGATTTTTTATTTTAGCAACAGCATATGAATATTTTGGGTATATTCATAAATACAATTCATTCATATATTTTATATATATACTCACATTTCAGACAGTTAAAGAGTAATTATTATCCTTTTGCACGTACCATGCCTTACTAGAAGCATTGCTTTATTATTTCCTCTTTTTCATTATTACATATAATACTTCTATAAACACTTTCTATCAAAAATGTTATTGTGTTCTAGAGTTTATTTTTTAATTAGATTTCCAAGGGAGTATAGCAATGTGGACTCTGGATCTTAAATCCTAACTGTCAATTTGTGAAAGTCACCTAATCTCTCTGTGATACAGTTTACTCATCTGCACAAGATGAGAGTAATAATACTTACCTCATAAGGTTTTTATGAGAACCAAATAAGTTAGTATGTATATGGCACTTAAAATAGTTCCTGAAACATACTATAAAAACTACATGTTAGAACTAATTTTCTAAGCCTTGAAATCACCTAAAACTTCTTTCCAAAGAAGGTTTGGGAAATGTACATGACTAGCAATAAAGCATATCCATTCTATTTTCATCAAGATTCTCATCAGCAATTGAATATGTTTAATATGTATGTGTATGTGTGTATATATCTGTGTTTATGAATTGATAGGTAAAAAATTTATATTCCATTACTCTTTACAGGAAGTCCTTGTTATTTGAGGATAACTGCTACTGGGAGGTACTAGTAAGCTATGTGATTTAATATAGGAACTCAGAGCTTGTCCCTTAAAAAAAATACATAAAATCTATGATAAGTACATTATCTTTTTTGAATTATCATTAACAATGCCAATTTTATAAATAGTAGTTAGCACTCATATGTACTTTTTGGGGGCCTTATGATCTCATCTGATTGTCTTTTTCATCTGTAGTCCTTTGGTATTCTGCACTTTCCTATTCTGTAATTCATTTTTTAAAAATATTTGATAATGTTGCTCAAATACTTAGAAAGGTACTTCAGTGAATTTGCTGATCTAAAAATATACTTTTGTTGCTTTCACATATGAGTAATAATTTAATTAAATATATGCATTTTTAGCCATTGTTTTTCTCTCAAAGTTTGATAGATTTTGATCCATTATCTTCTTTTATCATTTTTATTTAGATTTCATTAGCTCAGTTATCTTACATTTTGTATTTTAGAATTCCTATACATTTTAAGAACACTTTTTTTTTTTTAAAATGAGGATCAATAGACAGCAGGAAACAGGAAATTATCTTAGTATAATTTAAATTTTTTGTTCTCTAGGCTTGTTTTTGTAAAATTTTACCAAAAGCAGATTAATATCTTAAGAAAACCAAATGATTTTAAACATAGAATCAATGTGACTTTTAGAAAACCCTCTAAAGAATTCCTTTTAATTTTAACCAACCAGCTTTATCACATAGGAGTTTTTTTTATAAGTTTTACCCTTTACAACTTATTTGCTTTATTATGATATCTCCTCATGCCTATAAATATCTCCTTTTATTTATTGGGTTTTCTTTTTTCTTTTTGGGCTCTGGTGATATTACAATTATTTATCTATTAGTGTGGCCAGAAGGACCATATCTGACTTACCTTGCTAGCATAGCTTTGGATTTCTCCTTAATACAAATCTTAGATCACTTACTTTTCTCTTATTAAACAGATCTAGCTGCAATATAGTGTCATTATTTACATTTTTCTGGTGGCCATCCTCCTGTTTTATCTATGCCACCAAACTCAAACACAGAAAAGACTAGGAATTTATGGGGTACTGGCAGTCTCAGCAGATGGGCTGTTTCCTATCTGAGAGACAGAGGAGAGAAATAAAAGCATTCTTTTAGTTCTCTCTGTGTAATTTGTCCCAGAGCATCCCCTGGGCTACCTGGCACTCATTTCATGCATAGCCATAAATGGGGTGTGTATGCTGGATTTATCCATGTTTACCAGCATGACAAAGAGCTGATACCTAGTTGTGACCACCAGACACATATGTGATGCATCAGTGGCGGAGTGTCAGTAAGCTGGGAGACCACTACCCTGAGGACCATAGGCCTAATTGTGCCATGGTAAATGCAGCACGAATTACTGCCTTTCTGTGACCTCCTTTTGTTTTGTTGTCAAAGGGAAGTTATACGTCGTCTATCTGTGTTTAGTTTTTCCCCAGGACAATGGCCAGAAATGGAATGAAACTCATGATGCCCAGCATCTGCAGCTTTATCAGCTAAAAATTGTTAAGGAGTGTTTAATTGGTCTGATCATTATTTAGTAATTTTTAGGATGCTCAGGTAAAAGAATATATAGTTGTTTATATCAAATCAATGTATACAAAATTACACATTGACCTGAACCCTGATTTCCATCAATCTTTGTTGTCTTTCAGTAAAGACTAAAAAACAAAGCCATTTTACAATATTCTTTTTATATACCAACAATTTAAAAGCCCATTTAATAGACTCAAATGTTACTTTTTTTAAATTGGTGCATTGTAATCATACATTTTTGTTAGGTACAAGCTGGTAAAGGCATACATGCACACATTTCTCATTTAACCCTTCCCCAATTCCCACCCCACTCCCTTACCCTCCCCCTCCTTCTCAGGTTCAGTTTAGTGATAGACTTTGATATGTTTGTGAAAGTACATCATGTGCATTAGGGTGTCTCCCTCCCATCACCTTCAGTTAAGTCACCTTCTTTGCTCATCTAAGGAGAAACTCTTCATCTGGACTCCCTCTTCCTCCCTAGCTTCTGCATATTAGGGAAAGCATACAATTTTTTACTTTTTGTTACTGACTAATCTCACTTAACATAATGTTTTCCAGTTCCATCCATTTCCCTGCAAATCAGTCCTTAGATCCATTTGTAACAACAAAAAGCCCAGAATAGCCAAAGTAGTTCTTAGCAACAAGAACCATGCAGGAGGCATCACAATACCTGACTTCAAACTATACTACAAAGCCGCAGTAATAAAAACAGCATGGAATCGGCACAAAAACAGACATATAGAGCAATGGAGCAGAACAGAAGATTCAGAAACAAACCCACATGCTTATAGTCAATTGATTTTTGACAAAGGGGCCAAAAGCATACACTGGAAAAAAGATAGCCTCTTCAACAAATGGTGTTGGCAAAACTAGTTAACCATATGCAGGAAAATGGAAATAAACCCCACTTTCTCACCCTGCACAAGAGTAAATTCAAGATGGATGAAAGACCTGGAAGTCAGGCCAGAGACAGTGCAGCTGCTTGAAGAGGGCACAGGGCCAACACTTCAATACATAGGCACAGGTAAAAACTTTCTCAACAATACCCCAAAGACACAAGCAACTCAAAGGAAGATCAATACATGGAATTGCATTAAACTGAAGAGCTTCTATGCAGCAAAGGAAACTATCAATAACCTCAACAGAGAGCCCACTCTTTGTCAGCCACTCTTCTGATAGAGGACTAATATCTAGGATATACAGGGAACTCAAGAAACTCACAGCTAAGAAAACAAATAATCCAATCAAAAAAATGGGCAAAGGATCTAAATAGACACTTCACAAAAGAAGAAATACAAATGGCCAATAAATGTATGAAGAAATGTTAAACATCATTAGCAATCAGAGAGATGCAAATCAAAACTACCTTGAGATTTCACCTAATCCCAATTAGAATGGCAATAATCAAAAACATGAATAACAACAAATGTTGGCAAGGGTGTGGAGAAGTGAGAACCCTAATACATTGTTGGTGGGCTTGCAGATTAGTGCAAACACTTTGGAAAACAGTATGGAGGATCCTCAGATGAACGGGAATGAACCTACCATATGATCCAGCAATACCACTTCTGGGAACCTACCCAAAAGAATGGAAACCAAACTATCAGACCAATGCATGTGTATCTATGTTTATAGCCGCACAATTCACAACTGCCTAACTATGGAACCAGTCAAGATATCTATCAACAGATGAATAGATTACAAAACTATGAAATATGTATACAATGGAATTTTACTCAGCCATAAAGAAGAACAAAATCATGATCCATTACCTTATGGCAGTTATGGTTTTGAAATAGGATAGAATAAAGAGGTAGAGGAAGGACAAGGGAAATGTTGATTCAATGTGGATGCCTGTACTAAAATTTACCCAGACCAGGTCAGTAACCATGAAGTCAGGCCTGTCAATGCCAGCTTTTTGGGGAATTTGCAAATCTTTATTCACTCATGTTAATTACCCTGAGCAATGTTAGCTATCCTCAAATCTAATGATCAGCAACATAAGGCCACACAAAAGATCTAGAAAGATGACCTGATATCATACTGGAAATTCACTTGTAAAATACCTTGAAGTCTGTTAACTATCCCACCTAGGAATTGTTGAGAAGAGATTTCTGTTGATTAGACAACAGGCCCCACACAAAATACTCTAAAAATGATGAACCATCAAAACAAAAAATCCATTTACTTATGATTATTTACTTGGGCACTGTTAGCCATTCCACCTGTGAATAAATTTAAGAAAAAGTGATACTTACTGGTTACAACTGAAGGCCCCCATAAGGGCCCAGAAGATGATCCTAACACTCCAAATGGAAGATAACCCTAAAAACCCAATACATCTTATGAGTACTAGACTGATGTCATCCTCACATACCTCTTCATATCCTACTGAAAGCCTCTAATAAAAGAAAGGCCATGGAGCCAGGTGTGGTGTGTATACTTATAATCCCAGTACTTGGGAGGCTAAGGCGGGTTCAAAGCCAGTCTCAGCAACTTAATGAGGACACCCTCACTTAGTGAGTCCCTGTTTCAAAATGAAAAGGGCTATGGATATAGGTTGGAAGTAGAAGGCCCCTTGGTTCAGTCCTCAGTAACAACCACCACCACCAACAACAACAAAAATAGCAGGGCCATGGACTCCCAAATGTGGCTCTCACTCTGAAAATGGCCTGCATTCTCCCTTGAATGTGTGTTTCTTGCTTTCCTAAATAAATCTTGATTTCTCTAAGTGGCTTGTGTTGAAATTCTTTTACCTCACTTAAGACAACTCTGCTGATACTGAGGTGGGTTCACCTTTCTCCCTGACTGGGAACTCCTACAGACACTTTATGGAATCATCTCTTCTCCCATGACAGTTTCAAAGTAGAGATCTGAATAAAATCTAATTTTTTTTTATTATTCGTGCACTGTAAGCAAATATCTTTGTTAGGTACAAATTGATAATGACATATGTGCCCACATTTCTCATTTGACCCCTTCCCCCAACTCCCACCCTGTTCCCTCGCCCTCCTTCCCTCTCAAGTTCAATTTAGTGAGTAACCTTGATGTACATTAGGGTGTCCCCGCCCCCCGTCAATCTCTTTTGGTTAAATCAACTTCTTTGTTTATCGAGGGTCTCTCCTTTTCCATCTGAAGACCCTCTTATGCCCCATCTTCTTCCTAGCATCCGCATATTAGGGAGAACGATGCTTCCTTACTCTTTGTGACTGGCTAATCTCACTTAACATTGTTTCACTAAAGTCAAAACCTCTCTTTCTCTGTTTCCTCTGGTTGAATGATTGCAGAGTCACTTCTTGCTGTTGCAATAGTAAAATGTTACCAGGAGATATCTTGAAATTGTTAACTTTCTGATACACTTTCTAACATGGGTGAGTATTCCAAATCTCTATTCCTAAATTGTTCTATTATATCCTTTATTTCTTACTGCTTTCTTCCTCAGAAACTAAAAATTGGTTGATAATGGGTTGAACATGATCTATACTCTAGCCTTATCTTCTCTGTTTGCCTTTTTCTTAATTTAATAAATATCTTAGTACTATATATTAAAGTCCATTTTCTGTCTCTTTGTCTCAAAATTTTCTGTAATATTAGATGTTTTCAGCATGACTTCTTTTTAATTTCTATGTTGTTATTTTCATAGAACTTTTTTTTAAGTTCATTCTACTCTCAGTTTATAGTGGCCTTTTTTATTTGTTTAGTACTGAGGATTGAACCCAGAGGCATTCTACCTCTGAGATACAACTCCAGCCCTTTTTAACCTGCTATCCTCCAGTTTCTGCCTCCCAAATAGTGAGTGTGTGCACCATCCTTCCTGGTTTACCTTCTTTATAGTATAATACTCTTTTAAATACAGGATATTACTGAGAACATTAAATCAATGTTCTTTTTTTTTTTTTTTTTTTTTTTTTTTTTTTTTTTTTTTTTTTTTTTGCAGTACTGGGGATGGAACCCAGGGGCATTCTACCTCTGAGCTATACCCCCAGCCCTATTTTTTATTCTTTATTTTGAAACCGAGTCTCACTAAGTTGCGGAGTACCTCACTAGGTAGCTGAGGCTGGCCTCGAACCCAGATCCTCCGGTCTCAGCCTCCCGAATGCTGGGATTACAAGCGTGCGCCACCACGC